>UELX01001293.1:0-47029 GCA_900480035.1 Eupelmus urozonus | reverse complement strand
CCCCATAACCGACCCCCCCCCCTTTTTCAAGGCCCACGTCTCTCTCTCTATATGCCGAATCCCATAAAGTAATTATTTACCACATATATATATATGCTGTGACGATGTGTTATAAAATTCGCGTACATATTAATAAAAAAAAATATGTACGCATCATATATATCTGTTATATCGGAGTGACACAAGTAGAGGCAAAGCATGCTGCCAAAGAGAGTATATTACATATATATGTGGCGAGGCGCGCCGATTCGACTCTCGCCCTGCAGCGCCGCTCTGCATCCATTTACGCCCGCTGCTCGATCAGCACGCTACCATACACTTTTGTATGCACTTGTACTACTAAGTTTTTGTTGTTGTTGTATTGTCTATATGCGGCTGCAAGCGGCTGCCAGCCACGGCGAGAGTCCGATCGCCCGCTACCTCCTCGACATATACGTATATGTGCATTCGTGTTGGTTGAGTTTGATCAGGATGTTTCATGTCGACGTGCGAAAATCGAAGCCAGACGAGAGACACTCGCCGCACCACCACTGGCTGCGCTGAGTCTGCTCAATTTATTTATTATATACACGCATAAAATACGACGAGCCGCTGAGAAAGTAACGAAAGAAAGAGATACGATGGATATACATTTACACGCAAACACGCAGAAAAAGGAAACAACTCGAATGACATGTGTATTCGACGCTGAACCTGTATCCTCTACACGCAATCGTCTCGATTTATACGTCATACATAAAAGCGGGCACGCTACTGTATCTGCAAGAATTTGGATGATACGCTGCACGTGTACTCCGCGGCGCATGCAGATACAAGTAGGCGCACGGCTTCGAGTATACACATGCACAATTTTTATAAATATATGCGTCGATAAATACATAATAAATGAGCAAATTGTGCGTGTCTATACACGTGCTCTAATTGGCGAGAATCAAAGCGTGAAAAATTTTTATCCGACAATTTTTTTGTTAAAGCATAATATATTTTTTCTTGTAAAAACATTCTCACGGTCCGGTACACACATGCACACACAGTCAAATACTGATACTCATATGACACATACCCAAAAAATCGCAAACATACATACACACATTCACGAGTGCGCGCAACGGTTACATGGTCACACACAAACACGGTTCCGAGCTCTTCTGACACACGTGCGTCGACACGGAGAAATAGATTATTGTCATTTATATCGCATGAAACGTGGGCGCTGTGGCGGCTTCGTTAATGCACGCGAAAAAGAGAATATATTTTGCGCGGTAGGAAGACGCGCGCGAGAATTGTGAGCAAACAGACGCGGCAAATAGACGAGCTAGTTGATACAGAAAAAGAAGTACAGAGAAAGTTTTAAAAGTCAATAAAAAGAAGAAATGATGGTTGAATTAGATTTATTGCCGCACTTTTTAGCTGACTGAGTGAATTTTTTTAATTATATATACTAGTTTTGACCCTTTTATAATTTTTGAAAATGATTTTTTTGAAACACATAATTTTATAAGTGGATGGAAAATGCGATTGATTCTTTGAAATTTCTGTTCATGCGCATGCAAAATATTCATAAAATAAGTTGGTATTATTAAGTATTGCTAAAAGTATTGTTAATAACAGTTTCGAGAAATCATCAATGTTCTAGAAATTTATGTAGCAATTAAATAATTTCCATCTTTAATTTTTTTTAATCATCTAATTTTATCAATTATCAGTCTAAAACTGAAAACCTTTATATAAAATTAATGTATCCACTCAAAAATATTCATCTGTGATCATCTTCTAACTAAGTTACACCTTAAAATAATTATATTTTCTATCACAATTAACATTCACCACATCCCAAACTGTAAAAACTTTGTCGTTTAAAGTCCAACTTTAAATCCCGCTTGCTCTCTTTTGCGTCCACAGGACTGCTCTCTTTTACTCCTCGAATTATGCGAATAAACGCATCCCCTTTCCTTTATTCTTTCTCGCGCTCCCGGGATATTCTATTGTTTCACCACCGCTGGCATACTTTTACTTCCCCTGAAAACCTCTGTGTTTATCGAAACTGTGTGAGCAAGAGAAGCGTGGAGAGGAAAGGTTTTATGTGGAGAGAACAAAACGAATGCTCTTTGAGTTTGAACGCAAAGCGCAAATTTGCTCACGCAGCGTGAGCTAATGTTGTACTTTTGATAGCTTCCGGACAAAGTGACTCGCGAGACTAAGTGTTAGTTATTACAGGTGATGTAGTACATATCTGCTTTTTCTAAAAAAAACATCGCTTCATTTTACATTGTTTTAAAGTTGGATTTTAGGATATTTCCTTTCTTAGTAAAGCATTCATAAAGCTTCTATGCGAAAAAACATTTATAAGTTTAAGTACAAACGAACATTTACAGAGCAGCAGCACAACCGAATAAAAATTTATGACGCGTCCCTCGTGCCTTACGCACATCGCATAATAAAATTCGCCAGAAGCAGCGCAGAATCGCAGAAACGAATTTTACGATCCAGCCCTCCAGTAATTCTCATATTTTGCCTCGGCAACGTGATAGGCAACCGAGAGAGCGCCACAAGTACTCGGGGGCATCGCGAGTCCGAGCCAACAAATATCCGGCTCCGACAAATCATCCGCTAAAATCCCGGAAATCACTTATCAGCCCCGCCGCTTAATCCAACTCGCTCTCTCCGCCCGCGCGCTCGGCCAATAATAAATGCTCGCGCTCTACCCTCGCGTTATTCAATATTCGGCCGAGCCTTGCAGCTTTGTCAAAGTCTCCGCTTACACGCCGAAATTACGCGGCGCTCGCTTATATTCGCCTGGACACACGATCGGCCCTCCGAAAGAAAAGCTCGCGCCAGCTTTTCCTCGCCGGGAGATTTATGTACATACAGCGTATCTTTTCTCCCCCCGCCCGCTGGGATCGCCTTACTCCCACGCCTTTTTGCGTCTCGCCTTTCTTTCTCTCTCCCCCCCCCCTTTCGGCGCCTCCATTTCTCCTGCTTTTATTCCTTGAATTTTCGCGCGAACTCGATATAAGCAGACGCCGTGCTAAAGTCCCCTTCAAAGACGTCTCGAGACATTCGGCGCGCTCGATGAAATGGAAGCGCAGGTGTTTCTCGCGCAGAGCCGCACTTGCGATTCGGCCCTTTGTGGGATCTCCGCGGGGGATTCGGCCCAGCCGGAGATTTGCCCCGGCTTTGTACGTGTGCTCATTTCTACAGCTCGGATGCGAGAATGTTGTGTAGTGCGTTATCGAATTCGAGATAAAAGGAGCCGGCTTTTTGACGTGCCTCTGTGTCCTCGGTAGAGGATGAAGACGCGAAAAACAATGGCTCTGCGACCCTTTTTATTACGTATCTTCCGAGCTTTGTGACCTGGATTGTTTTGACTTTCTTTGAGCTTGTTTGGCGAGGTGATTTATATTGTTCTAGTTTGCGAAAAAATAAAGTAAGGATCGTTATTTACAAAGACGCTCTCTAATCGAGCGGCTCTCGTGAAATGTTTTTTCGAGCGGAAAGGGTTTATATAATCCAGGTCAGAGTTGGGATAATTTAGTTTCAAATGCTTCGCAGAAATAGTTTCAGAGTTTTTGAAAGATTTCGAGGGGTTATAAAAACGCTCTTTCATTTACAATTTAAATTTATACTATAAAGCGAATTAGAATATCGGTCGCTATCTGCAAGCATAAAACAGTGAGGCATTGCAAACGACTCTAACATCATTCTCGACACCAAGTCAAACACTAAGTATATAAAATGCACTTCAGACAAGTATCAGAGTAACCCACGTGCGAACAATACCTCCCCAACTTTTCCAAGCTAAAGACAAGCGAAGCATTGTCGTCATCAGCAATAACCGACAAAAATCCACCCAGCCAAACTCGCTCCCTCAAAGTTATTCCAAAAACCCGCTAAGCCAACAGCGAACTTTCTCAATCGACGCATCCACGCGTCGTCAGAAATTGACACAAGCCCCCCCATTACTTTAGAACTTCCTTTCCGCAGCCCCGAACAATGCCGATTATCCCTCGCACAAAGGCCCGAATTCGCTCCCCAAAAGTACCGAGCCGTGTCTCGCCGAAAGCTCGCCCGTAAAACACACACCCCTCGCACGGAAAAGACAAACTCCCCGGCGGTATACAGCGCGCGAAGTTGGCGCATTATAGCGTCATTACCGGCGGGGGAGAAAAAAAATCGCGGCCTCGACAATGGAGACTGTGGCTTCGCGAAAAGGCGGAGGCGTGCTGCGATAATTCACCGGGAGGCGAGCCGGCTAACTGGGTCGGTTGCCGCCCCTTCTGGGTGCGTATCGATGCGACTCGGCTCTTTTAACGGAGAGGCGCGTGACGATGCGGCTTTTCTCTTTTTCGGAGAGAGCTGAAATTGATGAGATTTTTGCACTGCCGGGGCTCGTTGAAATTTCGATTAAGGGCTTGTTTTCTTTGTTGCCGGGAGCGGAAGGGTTGGCCTGATGGAGTTTTAATTTTCTCGGATTTTCCAAAGGCCTGGCTTTGTTTAGTCTTTGGAAGTAGTATTTAGAGCTGGTATATGGTCAAAAGAGCTTTTTCGTATATCGGGGAAAATGCGATAGCACCGTTATGCCATAATGTAGTACCGTTTTATTTTCCTTCCTCGTTATACATCATAAATCACGGAAAATTTTGAAAAAGGTTTATGTTATTTTTAAATTACGGTGAAATTACGCAGTTCAACCGTACCGTAACTCCAGCAACAAAAGCGTTCTCTTTTTAAAGTTTTATAAATCCAACAATATCCCCAAATTTACGAGCTTCTCTTTGCCAAAAATATCACTGCAGCATCTTCCCTTCGTTACCGGCGAAAAAAATCCCTCCCTCCAAAAGAAATTATCCCCAAACAATCCGAAAGAGCCAACTCCCCCAAGAATCTCGAAAATATAAATTCCGCGCTTTCGCCACCGCCAAGATAATACATAAATAATGCAAAAACACAGAGCCACACTTGCGCAGCCCAGCGTGCGTTCGAGCATCCAGAATACCGCGGACGCGCCTGCCCTATATCACCCCGGCTCTTTCCTCGCAGCGTATACACTCGTCCGGCCTTTCTCCTCCCACTTGGCGCTTTCCGTTTTCACGACCAGTCATAAATTCTCCTCTCCGGCTCTGGCCTTATCCGCTTTGCACCTACGCGATATCCGTGTATGCTTATAGCGACGTTTTTAGCAGCGCGCCGGGAGAACGTTTTCACGCCGCTGCGAAGGTAAACACGCGAGTCAGGTGGAAAGACGGAGAGGGCCGGGATGGAGATCGAACGATCGGGAGGAGCCGTAAAAATTTAAGTGCTTTAAGAGCAAGCTTCTGAGGTATGAAATATTTTTTGCCCGAGGTTCTGGCTAAGGATTTTGCTTTTTACGAAATTTTTCCTCTCTTGGATTGTAATTGTTAGCGAAGCGGTGTAATTGTAAGACTACAACGATGTAATAGTCTTAAATCCGGGATTGAAAAAGCCCGCTTCGAAGAACTCGAAACTAAGGGATAACACTCGCAAAGAGGAAAAAGTCCGAGATAAACACCCTTCGCACATTCGAAATCTCTTCTTCCACACTCTCCTCTTCCTCAAACTAGCCCGTAAAAGCTCGCCAAGCGCATATACATTCCTTCCGCGCGAAGGGAAAGCGCAAAGCTCGTCCAGCCTTGAGAGGGCCTTTATTTCGAATTCAAATGGGCCCGGCCATTCGTATAATGTAACTACAGCCGGCTGCACTACTCGATTATGCGCGAGCAGCCGAGTCAGCAGCAGCAGCAGCAGCGATGCGGCCCGGTCAGCGGCTGACAGAAACAGCGACGTCTGCGTTAAAGCTTTGTTTGTCACTCGGGGATTTACGCGCTCCGCGATGCAAACAACGCTGCGCTTTTTGCGCTCGATGCCCAAGCGCGCTTTGTTTATCACTGATGCGCGCGCTTTTATTTTCGCGGTATCATTCTGCAATTAAAATGATTTTTCGCGGGAGCGTCATCGACACGCGCCCTCGAATTTATTCGGCGGCACGCAACGAGCATTCGGAAGACTGGCTCTCATTGTTCTTCCCCCGAAATTAGAGCTCCCTACCCTTCGAAGGAGATTGTAGCTCGTAAAACAGAGCAAGAGCGCCGCGGCACTGCAGCCGGATTTTACGATTCGGCCCGGGTGTATACACAGCTTACGTACATCCCCAGTGGGCATTCCGCCGCAGACTGGCCGCTACAATTCAGAGATATTCTCCGCGAGCAGTTTATAATGTGTTTAGTTTTACTGCGCGCCGAGGCAGCGACGAGGTACTTTGTACTCGAACGAATCTGCGGCCAAGCCGCGCCGCGAGGTCCGAGATTTTCGAGGGAGCTTGCGGACGCCGCTGGCTGGCCGAGCTTGCGGGCGCGAAATTGTTTAGGTTGCTGGTAAGATGGGATGCGGTTGGAGCGTTGGCGATAATGGCTGGGGTTTCGTTTTGTATAAGGAACTTTTTTTTCGTTAAAAAAAAGAGACACGTTTATAAAGTATTTAATAATTTGCTTTTGTTTGTAAGAGAAAAGTTCTGAATGAACATTTGCCAAATGAAACAAAGATCTCACCAGACTCATGAATTATCTTAATGAAGGTAACGACAGCATTATTTAAAAATTCATGCCTCTACCACTTGACAAAGCATAGGCACTTCAGTTTCAAATTAACAATGCAAGCCAGATGCCTTGTCTTACAGAATTCGCAAGCGCAATCCACTGAATGCATCCGGTATCTACAGAGCCGCTCCTCGAATTACACTGTACATCTTTGAAATGCGCAATTCTACTACATAAAAGAAACAATCCATCCCCCTTTTCCATAATCATCAGAAAATATTGCATTAAAATCCAACAAGGGCTTACATTAACAATCAATGCAAAGCGCTTATATCCAAGCTCAAGAAGCGCCATTCTCCCGCAGGGCCACTAGGGCGTAATCATTAGCGCACGGGCCGATGAATCCAAGGCTGCTCCTTGACTGGCGTGGCCCAAGATCCCCTCTGTGCCGTGCTGCAGAGCCAACGGCGTATACGTGATTATGCGGTCGCCGTATATATCCGGCGAAACCGCCGAGCATTCGCCCTACAACCATACGGCTGGGGCCGCCGATGCGCGATCAATCCGTCGTATACCGATAACTCGGGGGATAAAGCCGGACACGTGTCGCACGGTGTACGTGATCGCAGGTATGGAGAAACCGTCTCTCCCTCTCTCTCCCTCTCTTATTGCGTATATGTACTCGCATGACACGCTCTCTATTGCCGGATGGTGTTAATTGAAACAAGATTGTGGGATTGGCGAAAAAGTGATCTTTTTTCCACTGAAATTTTAATTCCAGTGTTTCACACGACTACAAATCATAGCTTACCGTAGCAATAATAAGATTATTGCTTTTCTATTCACCATAAACAGCATCACGACGCCATAAACACCCAAAATTAAAGAGTCAATGATAGCCCAGGCCGCACGTAGGACGGAGCAGGCGCTGAGCTTCGTAGAGGCGTAGGAGCAATTTCGTAAGTATAGGCTTGCGCCGCAGCTGCCGGCGCCGGGAGCGAACCTCCGAGGACCAATCACGCGGAACTCGCTATGTGCCCCAGAGCCCCGACGTTAATTGGAACGCCGGGCGCGCGAGCGATCACGGCTAGTCAGTCTTATATGGATTCCGTGACGTCGTCCCGAGCACGCAGGAATAATCGGAACTCCGTGCTCCGTTATAAAGTCATTAGGCTGTGAGCGGCCTCCGGGATTTTCGATTGGATTTCAGTGGCTTTTTTACCTGTGGAATTTTAATGGGCAAAATTTTGCCTGACTGTGCAACGTTTTTATTCATGCTGGAGATTGTTATGATAACTTTTATCCAAATGCACATCTTTTTTTTTATCTTGCACAGATTTTTAAAAGGCATTAATGCTTAATAACCAGAAACACACACCTTCTTATTGATGCGACACTCGCAAAGGCCTACTTCTTTTGAAAGCACAAGCATTCATGCAAAGAAACACGCCGCACGGAAAAGATATATACCGTTCAAAAGATCAGCCACGAAAAAAGGACGTCATCCGGAAAACATAAAATCGCATTCAGCACAGATAAAAAACACCGTAACCTACCTGTCTCTCCGCGTATATATCTTCCCGCTGCAAACGGTAGCGAGCGATCCGCAATAAAAAGGAAGCCCTATCTCTACTCCCTCCAGACTCGAGCGTCTGTGATTACCGGCCGGCTCTGCGCTGCGAGAAAAAGTCAACAAGTTAAGCGTAAGATGAAGAATAGACTTCGGACTGGCTCTCTCCAGGCGAGCGAGATGGAAACTTTTATTATTCCGCGCATAAACTTTCGTGATTCCGTTACCACTTACTCCGGATATCCCTTTGAAAATTCATGGGCCAGCCCCGGCAGAAGCGAATCGTCGTAAAAATACTCGCCGCAACATATTTGCCGGATGATGGAAGAAAAAGATGGGAACTTTTTGCCTCAGCCGTTGGAGTGGACGGGGAGAAATTTAATTTATCGAATAGCAAGCCGAGTTATCCGTTAAGCTAACAGAGATTTTAACGTGCGGGGGAAAGTTAATAAATATAAAGCATGACTCTTTGTTCTCGGTGTACCAAGTCTGCTATCTGTCCATCCGGTTTCTGTTTCATATTTTCCTGTCTTCGATTGTATCTTTTTCATTACTGGAATTGAAACTTTATATTTAGATTTTAAAATTTGCAGAGAAATACTAATTGGATAACAAATTGACGTAAATCGATACAGAAAACTAATATGTTAAACGAATTTCTTCTACGTTGAAAGACATGTGCTCTAGATACAATAACTTATTGTACAAATTGGAAATACTTCACGTTTGCCAATTGGTTTTCTGTCAAGACAATATCTCATCCTTGAAATTAAAGGAATACAATCCTTTTTTTCTCCCAAATCTCTCCAATTCCAAAAAACAGCTAAATAAATTTTACATTCTTCCTAAATATATCCATCTCCAAGGTAAAGCTCTGTCGCTTTTCATACAAAAAACATCTTAAAAAGCTCGCATACAAATCTTATCCATTTTCTTGGCGCATCGAGCTTAACGAGGAAATTACCCGTGCCGCAAGCTCATCCGGCTCCTCCTGCTTACTTATGATTATTGCGTTCGAAATAGATATGTATACGCGAATTTCTGCGGCGCGTCTTTCTATATTAGCCCGCAGCTTCGTCGGTGAGACGCTTGTATATTTCACGAGCGTCAAATATTTGCACGCAAGCGCCGCCGGCGGTATCGGAGCTTGCGGCTGCTGGGTTCAAACAAGCTTTATAATTCGGGGCCATGGATATGGGAGACGAATTAGCGGGTTCTTTTTGTTTGGTTTTGGAATTGATAAGGATTGTTGGTTTTACGCTGCGAATGATTTATTCTATTTTGTTGGCTGTTTCTTTAGATACAGGATAAGTAATATTTAACCTGCGCGGGATATAGGGATCTGTGTATGATTCATATTTTTTTCCGTCTTTTTCATTGGCTATTTTTCTTTCTTCTTTATTTTCCCCCGCTATATATCTCTTCAAAGGCGTATGTGTTTTATGGTGGCATTTTATCACTGGAACCCTTTTTATCTTCGCTTTTTCTCCTCTCATTTTCTCACTTTGTCTTTGTAACGAAGCACATCATTTTTTATGATTATGTTGTACAACTTAGATCTTTTAATCTCTGCTCTGGTGTATAGACTGACTTATTAATTGTAACTGCGTGTTACGTTTCATGCGGTTTATTCTTTAACATCTTATTACAGTATTATTGATGTACCCGAAATAATACTTGTTGTGATATTTTTAAGACTCAAAACATGGATATTGAAACACATTTTATTCATTTACACGATTTTACTTAATTCATAAATGTTTATTAAAAGTGGAAAATATGAAGCAGGTTATTTCTCATATATTAATTATTTATTTTCACTTTCACAGTGTCAGAAAAAATTCCAGACAAATAAAACAAAATAAAATCCACTTGTTCCCATCACCCAGTATCCTCGAACATCGCAATCTACAGCCTTTCAAAGCCACTCGTCAGCTCGTTCCCCATTCCTCTAACACAATACCATCTTCCCTCGATGCGCGCTCGCAACTCTCTAATTAAAAAAAAGATTCCACCGATTGATTTCCCGATCAGCCACTTGCATTAGCGAGATGGAAACTAACGTCGTCGAGGCGCGCGCAGTTCGACGTCTACGCGAGGCCCGCGTATATAGCTGCATGCACTCCTCCTGATAATTAAGGCTGGCTCCATTAGCCAAGCACTCTATGAGCGCAGCCCTTCGGCTCAATTACGCGCGGGCATAAAGGATTTCTTGCCACCTGTTAAGCCGGTATAATCCGAGGAGGAGGCCGCACCGATAGCTGTACGCGGGTTCTTCACCCTTCTTTTTTTTTTTATCGACGAGCTGCTGCCGAGGATTTTACGTTCGTCCGCTACTTTTATGCGTTCGTTTTCCAAAGGGCGAGGGTCGATTAAAAAAATTGATTTTTTTGCGGATAGCGAGATTCTTTTTGCGGGCCCGGAGTGGCTCGAGGTGATTTCGTTTAAGTTCTTTCGGGCGATTTTCTTCAGTTTGCTAAACTTTAACTCACTTTATGTTCGGAGTTAAATATTTGCAATGCGAAAAGCTTTCAAGCGAGAGCTTCTAATGTAAACTTTGGGCATACATTCTTGAACGGAAGATAAATAATTTAAAAAGGAATATCAGGAATAAAAATGACTAAAAGGAGCGTGGAAAGTTAATTTATTTAAAGTATGTTCAAGGTTTTTTCAGAGAGGTTTATATTATAAACTTGATAATCTTTATGTTACGCATAAATGGCTCGCCTCTGATTTATTATTAAACAGATTCATTTTTAAATCATGCGGAAAAGAGGAAAATCTTATTTACGGTTCTTCACCCTCTTGCATCAAAGACGCTTTTATCTTGAAAGGAAGCAGGTGTAAGACGCGCTATTAATGACTGTCGGAGTTACTGACCTGGTTAATAAGTGCTTGAAAATATACAAAGGCGTTTACGCGCCTGCATTTTTTATGTACTCCTGTATTTTTAATCAGCTACGCTCTTTGTATTTTGTAAATTTATTTCTGTATACACTTTGCAAAAGAAAAGCTATTTTTTTCTTCTTGAATGCAAATGCCACTTTCATTAAAAATAACATGTTTTTAAGAAACTCTAGATTTTAAAAGAATTTTTATAATTCTTAGTTACAATAGCATAACCTACTTGTAGCTAAAATGAAAATTTATTCAAACCATAATATTTTGTGGGCAGCAAGTAATCAGTTATTTTTCTTCCACAAATAACTTACTTGAAATAAATTAATGGATAATAAAATTATCTCTAGAAAGAACAGAAAGCAACTACCGAAAATCAAAGCAATTATTAACTAACTTCGCTCTATACACTGTGAAGATCGAAACAAAAACAGTAAATCAGTGTTCCTTCTGCTACCCTAACCCAAAAATTCCGCAGAATCAAACTAACATTATCAGCAACGCTTCAAAATTCCGCCCAATCAGCGCACCTTCAGCACCAAAAACAATCAAGAAAATCAGCTCTGCGAAAAAAAGAGGTTAATCCGCAGCCCATCTAGTCTCTCCTCGATGCGAGATGCACGGCCCGGACGTCCTCGTCGCCACGGTAGAAGAGTGTCAGAGGCCGGAGATCATCGGCCGGATATCCCGGCTGCGCCGGCTCCTCCGCGAGCTCAGACTTGAGCTAAACCGCGAGCGGCTTAGCCTCCAGCTCGAGCGACGCTCGTCGATTTTTCGAGGCAAAGAGGCTGCAGCCTGCGTGCTAGGTAACGAGGTTTTTAACCCTTTCTTGGAGAGACGAGCTGCTTGTGTGTCGGAGCGAGGTTTCACGATTTAATTAAAACGCGCGTTTGCCGGATTTTTTATGTTAAATAATTTGCGGCTCTTCGTGGCCGACGGCTGGTTATTTTCGAGGGGTTTGAGGGATGGTGAGTGGGTTTAGGAGTAAGGAGGGATTTTCTATTAAAGTTCTGTGCTGTTTACTAGAAAGGGAAATAATCTAAGACAGTACATATTTTGCGGATAAAAGTGTTAATGTTTTATTTTTATTATTATCGACCTCTACTTTAAAATAGAAATATTTTTCAGACTCAATTCGCTTCTTCTTTTTTATGATTTTCAATATGGGAAATAAAATAAAATTTAGAGTTTTTTGTTTAAACTAAAACTCCGTGAATTCTTTCTATTTCGAGGAAAGATCTTGACATCGAGCCGTCAAACGTGTCTGATTTTCGCATGAGAGGCCCGTCTACTCTGACATTTACCGAGGTAAGCCACCATTTTAGACCAGATGTGTATGGGTACTATTTTTGAAACCATTGAACTGGCATTCGAGAGTTATTGAACAAAATTCCAATTGTATAAAATCGATATTTTTTTTTTTTTAAGCTGTCTCAATTTTTTACGTTTGCAAAAATAAAAACTTTCACCAAAAGAAAAAGTATAGAAGCATTGTACCACTAAAAGCAAAACTAAAATTCCCAATTCTAGTCAACGCTAAAATCCAAATTCCAAATTCCCCAATAACGCAAACCCAGCAAGGCAAAAATAACCCAAAGCAAAGCAAAGCAAAGCAACAGAGCCATAAACGCCAGTCTCACCATTTCAAACTCGCAAGCACAGGAGAGAAAGCTCTGTACCTTTCTCTCCTCTTGCGTCCGCTTTGCTCCGAGGCACAAAGCTCTCCAAAATCCGGCTCTCAGCTTTCGCTCTCGCGGTGGGCTTTCAGCTGCAGCCGGCAGGCTCGGCGCGCTCGTCAAAGCCCGTCGATCTCACGGGCGCGGATCTCGATCTCGAGCTGGCGAGCTTCTACAAGCGCAAGATCAGCGATCTCGAGGCCGACTGCTGCGCGGGCCTCAACAGGATCCGCTCGAGGTTCACCGAGTCCTCGTCGCTTGGCTCGTATGAAACGCGCCCGCCCAGGTGCACCGGGGTCGGAGACGGCAGCGATGAGAACGAAGGAGAGAAAAAGCCTCAGGAATTTGCTTCCAAGTTTGTTTGGATTTTTTATATTGATAGTTCTTAAAGCGATCCGTCTTGAATAAAGATTATCGGAGAGGAAGAAGCTATATCGGTAAAGGAAATTACGTCAACTTTTTCTAAAAAAATTTAAATAAAGGATTACCGAGCGAGATGTCTAACTTCATAAAACGATAGAGAATAAAGATCGATTCGCCGGCTACGTCATTCAATAAAACTTCATTCTAACGGAATCCGCGCGAGCCGAGCAATCAGACTGAGCGAATCGAAATAAAAAGTTATGAATGAGAGAGAAAGAGAAAGGTAGATCGGTGCGCTCTTTGCAGATGCACGAACGACGGCGTGGAGACCCTGTGGACGACGAGCGACGATCGATTCAGCGAGGCCGACGCTGCGAGTTTGATGAACGAGCCGTCCTCGTGCGCTAACGAGTGCCTCGCGCCCGAGATCTATCAAGAATCGGGCCAGGAGCTCAAGCCCGAGATCAATTTGACTTTTTGAGATGTACATCGCAGGCGCGATGCAGTCTAAACGATGAGATTTGTCTTTTTATTCTTTGAATTATGCTCTTTATGGTTATTCTTTTTAAATCGCGAGAGAAATGATTTTTTTAGAGGGTTATTAAAAAGAGCTCAATGATTCTACTGAATTTGTAAAGAGACTTGAAAAATGCATTTTACAATCTGAGAAAATATTGATTTTTAAACTATTGTTGTTTTGTAATTATTGTATTCAAGACATAAATCATTGATTAAATCTCATTGAAGTACTGTAAAGCTTTATGACTTTGGAAAGTTCATGATAATATTTCATAAATAATTATTAAACAATAACTTCATTGGTATGAAATTACCTAATGACTTTTATCTGTTCAGTAATGTATCGGAGAAATAATTATACCGATGACACTGACGTAACGAATCCCGCGTAAATTACTTTATTATATGATCAAATGATGATAAATTATAAACGCATCGATAATTTTTGTATTTTCACCTTCCTAATATTGATAAATTATTTTACATGCTTCCAACCTAGACCGAAACATGGGATGCATAAATTCAATCTTCCAGAGCAACATAATTCTGGGGAATTACGTTAAAAACTACAGGTGGAAAGAAAAGCTTATCAGAAAGTAGCCCGCAATATGTGCCGATTTCCAGTGCGGAAAAGCCGCGCGAAAACTTCAAACGTGCTTCTCTCCTTTATTGCTTATACGGACAACAATTCGATCGCGTCGCGTCGGCAGAAAGCTTTGTGTACCGAAGTCGGCCGCTGAAAGAAGCGCTATATGAGAAATCCTCGCAAGAAAAGATAGAAGATACCTTCGCACTCTCTCTCTCTCTCTCTCTCTCTCTCACTCTGTCTAGGTTATCGAACTTTGCCCATCGATTCGCTCTCGAAGGACAGAGGGATAAAGTCGGGAGAGTGTCTGGCCTTACATAATTCAGACCGTCTTTATACGATTGCTGAAAGAGGAAGAGAGAGAGAATCAGAGGGAAAGCTTTGGGAATCGTGGATCGAGATTCGAAGAGCGGATTAGAAGCAGCGGGCTTATCGAACCGCGCGAAGTTTTTAATTTAGATCGACCGACGGCTTTGATTCAAGTGCTCGGCTTTAATTATAGATGAGCGCTGAAACTGAGATTAGAGAATAGTGTCGTTTAAAATTGTTTTACTCGAAAGATTTTTATTAAAAAATTAATTCCGAAATTCATTTTATTTACTATATTTAGAATTCTATCCAAAGCACAGTCCTTTGAATTTCACTGATCTCCATTTTCTTTAGAATCGGTCACGATACAAAACTACAAACTAAGAACAAAACCTTAATCCACTCAAGCACAGTTTAAGCCTCCTTCCATAAATTAGCATTCGCCACATGGAATAAATCCGATTCCCGAAGGACGTGCTCACATCACTACACACACATATATCCACAAAAAAAAAAACCATCAACTCAAGAAACCCTATACTGTCCTCCTCCCATCCCGGCGCGCATAAATTTCCCAGCTCCAGTCTTTCCATTTTCTCAAAACGCGCGCGCGCTCAACGTCCCGTCTAATTCTCCGCGCAGAGCGCGCATACAAAATCGCCAACAATGAAGCCCGCGCCTGCACCCAGTGTATATACTTATCCGGCATGCATAAATCATAAGCCCCCGGCAGGTCGCGTCCTCGATGCAATTTTTATCGCGCGTTCGCACACACGTATTTCATAGGTCGCACGCACGAATTTCCCGTCGTGTATAGGTGAAGGTGCCTTCCTCTTTAGTCGGGCATCACGAGCGCGTATACAGGCGCTAGGACAAATTGCTGCCCTCGAGCTGTTGTGTCACTTACGTCAAAGAGAAAGAAAAGGGCGCGAGGGAGAAGAAAGTGCTCAGGGCTAGGGCTCTGCGTCCATGAGTGATCGACGCGCGCGGTTGATGTATATCCGATCACAGAGAGACGAAGATGATTATATATGATAGAAAAAGCGGACGGTAAAAGCAGAAGAGCGAGTGCATTAAATTCACGAGGCTCTCGTGCTCTTTTTTCCCTCTTCGGTATACGTCCGCGAAGGCGGAGGAGAAAGAAAGCGGGCGATCAGTCCGCACGGTGGAGGCGCGCTGAAGGAAAGATGAAGTAGCGGGGGGAGCTGAAGAGAGTCGCGCCAGCTCCGCGGGCTAGAAGAGAGGTCAGGAATGCACGTATATATACACACAGGCGGCGACGGGCGTGAACCCATTCTACAGAGCAGAAAGCGCGCACGCTCGGTCTGCTAAGTCAGCACGGCTCCATTCTCTTTTTCCCTCGGCCGAGTCCATATATATTGTATATTTCTCCGGCTCATGTTTTTGCTCTCTGCGTGAAGGCGCGGGGGCATTAGCCTCCCCGGCGCTTTTTATAACGCGGTCAAGCGTCGATTTTTCCCCGAGTGCTCTCCAGCCTCTGAATCAGCCATTTCGCGGCCGGCGCGTTTTCTTCGAGCCCACTCGATATATATATATATATATATATCTTCGCGACCTGGTCACGAGGCTATACGTGCGCGCGCTTTGGGAATTGGCTTTGATGGACCAGCGCGTATACAGCCGCTCTCCATTCACTCTGAGAGCAGGTGTTCAGCACGAGGGAACGCGAGTAAATAAACCCTGCCAGCGAGACTGGCCAAATACACGAGCTTGGATGCTGGAGACCAGGTACACACACCATCTACCTGATAGCCACGCGCAAGGAGCACATTTATGGGTCTTTGCTTTCCAAGCGTAATGATGCTTATATTCTATTTGGCTAAACTATAATTTTTAGCATCATTAAAATATCAAATCTGAATGAGAGACAAAGCTCATTCTCGGCCTGCTCTCGTTATTCCGCGCATCCACGCTCCATTCACGCTGGCTCGTCTCTCATTCAGCTTACGTTTCTCTTCAGTCTCGCGACTTCATTCAGACGTTCCGGGGCATTGAGCGCGCGCGCTCTTGCATATTGTGCGCGCGACGCCAGCGCGAATACTGACCGCGCGATCGATGAAGCAGCCCAAATGCAAAGCACGCCCGCAGGCGAAATGCCGAGCGTCGGGGATCCTTTGCGCGCGTGGAGCCTAATAAGGTAGCAGACTGTCTCGCCGTATTTTGTGGGGGTGGACTTTGCTTGGTTGGTTCTGACGCAAGCTGTTGGCAGGTGGAATAGGGCTGGGATTATGATTTTTTGCTGGGGTCGGGTTGAAGTTGATTGTGTTTCAGCGGATTGTTAGGTTTTTTTTAGTGGATGTAACTTGAACTGGATACATGGTTCGCGTGGTGATACGTGTGCGGATTGTTTTCGAAAAAGGAGAATGGCTGACCACATATCGCTTTTTCTACTTGCTAACGATGCTCGTATAAAAATTGTGTTATTTGTGTTTGGGTTAAAATACTATTATTTAACTAAATTTGAACAAAGTAATTTTTTAGTTTGAGAAAGGACTAGTCAAAAAAGGAATTTAATTTTTTTTAATTCAAACTAAATTGTTACAAGTTATAAACATACTAGATTTCTTTGGCTGTATAGTTAACTCTGTCTTGTTTTATCGAAAAGAAAATTTATACCAAGGGTATGAGATTAAAAATTCATATTTTGACGTCAAATCAAAAATGTTCATTAAATCGTGTTATTAGCTTATTTGCCCCAATCTCCCCAATTATAACAAACCAATTAAAAATAAAACTCGTTCGTAAAAACTGACCTTCAATCGCGAAAAGAAAATAACACAGTGGATAGTTACTCTCCTGTTCTATCTCTCTGCTCGTGCAAGTTTACCTTGTTTCCTTTTTTAGCCACCGCTCATAAATTTCTACCGTAAATGGCGAACTTTGCGCGCTCTGTCGTACAAAATAAAGTTTATATTTGTTTCTATTTTAATATATCCGAGCGCACTTATAAACGGGAACACGCGGCAGCCAAGTTTACGGAGGTCCTATAAATATTTTTCGAGAGACCCGCGCAGTGACCGGAAATTGTTTCTCCGAGTGCCGAGCGAAAATGTGCTTTTCGCGTTGAGCCGCGTTAGCCAAAAGCTCGACTACTGTTGCGAGGCTGTGTTGCTTTTAATAAAGCGGAAAGGAAAAGATATATGTTTTTTTGTTCAATAGCTGTCGAGTGGTACGGAGTAAAATACATTACGCAGGCTTCCGTGTAGTTTTAATGAATTTCTAGATTCTTGGGAAGGTAGAATTACGGTATACAGTGTAAGAGTTCGGATAGTATTTACGCAGTGAAAGTATAGTTGCGACAATTCTGTAGAAGTGTCTTGAGAATTGCGTGCAGAAAGTCATCTCCGATGATCGAAAAAACTTTTTTTCTCGTTGGTACAGAAACTTTATTAACGAAGTCATTTTGAGCGAATTATCGTGCTTACAACAATTAAAAACGCACATAACGCTACGTAATTGCGCTACAAAAACTTTGACTGCAAAAAGGAGAGCACTCAGTTCGACCCTAATTAAATTTTGTTCAACAGCAGCAACAACAAGCTCGGGCTCGGCAATTTTCGCTCCCCATTCAAAACTTTGCCCCGAAAAACTTGCCCTGGCAAAACATTCGTTCGAGCCTTTTTCTCGTCCCTGTAAACACGAGGAATATCCGTATCCCCCTTTCACAGCAAACTGCTAAAAAGCGCCAAACTTACTCCCCCGGAGAACGATAGAGAGCGAGAGAGGGAGAGAGAATAAGCGAATCGAAGATAGAAAAAGAGACGGAAAAGAGCCAGCTTCTTCAATATTAAACCAAGTTTCCGATGCAATTCCAGGCGGTGTGATGATATATATCGGAGGCACAGCGGGTGAAAAAAGTGGGCCATAACTTTATATCCCATCGCGAAACATCCACGAAAAATTAGCTAGCGCACAAAAAGCCTGTCAGCTCGAGATACGCCGCTTTGTTCTCGCGCTAGAGCTTCGCGATATCAAATCGAATTTCGCGCAAAACTCGGTCGAATGAGAGAGAAAGAGAAGGAGAACTCGCGAAATTCGGTCCGAGAGTGCGCGCGAATATATATCTTATTATCGCCGTCTGTGATAGCGCGCCGCCGTCGACGAGCTAATGGATTTTCGCCTGCGGAACTTTCGCTCGAACGGAAAGAGATGAGAAAAGTGGATTCGGCGCGGATTAACTTCAAGCGGTAGGATTCTTCTTTTGATTTTAATGCTAACAGTATTCCAGAAGTGTATAGCGTGGATTCAGGCGCAATGGAAAAATGAAACTGAAAGAAACTTTTAATAGAAGCGAGTAATTATTGATAAAGAGTTTAAATAAAGGATAAAAGTCTACCGTCATGTTTAAATGAAGTATGATGCCATACTTCCTTAAAAAAAAATCTTCTAAAGTACCGTGCAAAATCTTTTATAAAGCAAACGTCCTCCAACTCTTTCTCCCAGCTTCATTACTTATTCCTTCCTTTCTATATCCCTACCTCTCTTTCTTTTCCTCTCTCTCTCTCTTAATTTAACGAATTTCGCGTCGACGATTTCTCAATTAGTACACATCTTAGACGAGCGGAAATTCGAAGTTAAAGAGCGCGGCCTCGTCAAAAACAACCCGGAAAATCCGTTTGCACGAACTAGATTCTCTCTCTCTCTCTCTCCCTTTTAATTTCCAGCACCGGCGGAAGAGCCGTTCATTTGTTACGCTGCAACATGTAGCGTGCATGCGCTTTCTCGATCTATGCTTCCCACTCTTATTCTGTCTTCCTGCGAAAGAGGAGGAAGCGAGGAACAAGGAATAGAAGAAAGAAACATCATGCTCCGAGGCCAGTGGTGGTAGTTTACTGAATGACGGAAATCACGCTGAAGTTCATCTTCAAGCTGTGTCATTTGTTTTCTCTTTGCGTTGGGTTGTTTACATTGTGATACGCATGCTGGAGAGGATTTAAGGTTACCGTTAGAATTGTTTTCTTATTTTTGTAAGAGTAGAATTTTCACGACGATTTGAACAAATTTTCTTCTGCAATAATAAATGCTGTATGCGTTTGCTCGTAAATAAATTAAAAGTACATAATTATCGGTTGGATCAATAATTTAATAATTATTGATCAACCGATTTGATAGGCTAGTCAATGTTTGATTTAGTTGGTGATTTCAAAGACGGGTATTAGCTCTGCTCATATTATATGAATGTGAATTATTGATTGCCTTATTGATCGGCTACCCCCTCCCTGCACTTTGCTTTAATTTGTATGCCAAATTATTTTTGCTTCATTGATTCAATTCTTATATCTTGCCAGATAAATAGAATCCAAAATCGTAAGTAAGAAATAATAGAAAATATGAATAGTTTAAGTATGTAGAATAAGCTGAACAAAAAATTTTCTCTTTCTATAATATTAACATTATTCTTCCGTATTCTCTGAATTCTGCAATCTCAGAACATTGTACTATTGTACAGGTCACGTGTAAAAAGCATCACAAGTGAACAGCGACGCGACCGCGTTGCAACATAGAGAAACGTAAAAAAAGTAAAAAAAAAGGATAGAGACTGAGGGAAGGCACGAAGGAGTGGCGTCGGATCGCCGTGAAATCCGCTAAATAAATTGCTATATACGCTCCCGAGCGGCGAACTTTTCTATTGGACAAAATGATTTATGACCCTCCCTTGGCCTCTTTCTCTCTCTTTCTCTCTCTCTCTCTCTCTCTCTCGCATTCGCTTTCTTATGCTCCCGGCAGCGTGGGTATTTGCTCTTGGTTGTAAATGCTGCGCGGAACTTATCGAATTTCATCGAACTTAAACTTTGCCAAGGAACTTTGGCGTCTGGCGCATGGAGGCGACTCGATGTGTATATGCGGTTGGAAAAGTAATTAAGATTGCCATGTTGTGTTTTTTTATTTTTGACAGAGTTGATAGTTGTATTCTCTGGTTTTCAATTGTTTATTTGGATTAGTTCCACTGACTATATTTTAGATGTAAAGCTTTCTAATAGTTTTCAGTTTCTTCAAAGTATAAGATTATTATTTAATAGAATGTGAAATACTTTTCAATATCATATATATATATTAAAAACAGCAAAAAACTAAAAATAAAATCAAATAAATCTTATAAATATTCAATGCAAAATCATCGACATTTTATAAATTCCACATTCGCGCAAACATTTGTTGGCAAAACAGTTACCATCTCCATAAAAATACTCTCTCATCCTCGCATACTTAGCCACACACTCGCACACAGGCGCACACATACGTACTGCACACAATCGATTGGAGCGCGTCGCAAATCCAATCGCTCTTCAATTTGCCCGATTACACCCGAGAGAGAGAGAGAGAGAACGAGATAAAAAGCAAAGCACCAAAAATTGACGAAACGACGCGCGCCGATGCAGCTACCGCCGTCGCGGTGGCAGCAGACTAATGGAAGTGCGAGACGGGAAATTGCGATTCAGCGCGTCCTTAAGCGAAGGCACGAGGATATATGTAAATTATTGGAATCGAGGCGCGAGAATGGGAATAAGGATGGAAGAGAGATAGTGCGATCGGCGAGCGCGATGTCACTTTTAATAGACAGTTTCGCGTTTTCGAGATTTCACTAACAAACAGATAGGAAGAGTCGTTAAGATAACGTAATAAAATGACTCTGAGGATTCTGTTTTACCGAATGTTTATTAAATCTATGAAATATTACTTTAGTTTATCTTAGGTCTAATAAGGAATTCAAAATTATTTCAAAACTCATACTGTCGCTTTTACGGATAATACATTTACGAGTTCTCCAAGAAAGCAGCTGCTTAGAAGATCGCAAGAGAGAAAGAAAGAGAGAAAGAATCCAGAAAATAATATCGTAGCCTGAACATTGAGAGGTATCGCGTGGGATATCCCGCCGGAAGCTTATATGCGTTGTGCACGAAAACGATCGAAGCTGCTAGCTTGCTACTGCTGTTACTGCACTTCCTATCGTAAATGTAGCACTCTCCCTCTCTCTCTCCCTCTCTCTCACACACTCTCTCACACCCTAACGTCTAAAGCTTTAAGCTTTCCCTTCGTGTATACGACGCACGTGGCAGGCTTCGCGTCTTTCGCGTTCACTAGGCCCGATAGACTAGTGAAAGTTTGTTTGAATATATTATTTTTTAGGATGAGTAAGATTTAGTTAGACTGGTTTACAAAATTGACGATTATTTTGTTTGTGAAAGACAATGATATAAAAAAAATCATTTATAATGTATATTACTTTGAACTTTAAAACGATGATACAATTATATCAAGATAAATATCATTCATTTCAAACTTATATTTATTGAGAATTTCAAAGCGCTGATTTACCACCTAATCTTTTTACCTCATTTTCAAAGATTTATTAAAAATCTATATCAAAAAAACATTGCTATCTAGTAGCTGGAAATCAAAGAAAGGGATAGTTATTTTATAATGATCTCATCACTCCAATTTTAATCATAATAAAACCATTGCTTCAACTTTTGACATTATAAAATAATTTTAAATTACATTTATAAATGTTTTTATAAATGTTGCAACAATTTTATCTTTACACAATTTCTAGTTTCTTCTATATCAACATTTATTTTAGATTATTTTATTTCATACATTTATTTTACATTATGCCAATAAAAAGTGCGGCAATAACAAAGATAAAGTATTCAATTTCCGCTTTAATAACAAATTTTCTAAGATAAAAGCATCAGTAAGGAAACGCGAATCAAAACGTTCTTCAATGATTTCCTGGTGAAAATTTCTTTGCAATTTAAACCGAAAATGGATAATTTATAAAAATATTCATTAAACGTATATAATATTTATAATAATTTTCAAATAAATGAATTCGGTTTCTAGAAATATAATAACAGTTGTCTCACGGTAAGAAAAAATTAAAATAAATTTACATTGCTTTTTTAAATCTCGGTAATATTTCTCTTTAATCGGCAATGCTAAAAAGTTTTGTAGACCATTGCTGTAGCTATAAGGGTCATTCTTTCCTCCAGAATAAACTTCACGCGAGTTTCTCAACTTTTATCAAGGATAAAGGGGTCGTATTTTCCTCTTTAAAATACAGCACTTTTTTACTCTGAGTGCTCGTATGGAGTTACGTAAAGAAGGATAAATATGATTTATTCTTGCAAGCATCCTCAAAATAAATCATAAAGTTCCGTGTTCCGAAATATCAACTGTGTAAATTGATTTGCATACTTTTTTTCAGATTTGAATGACATTATTTACATTTTATTTGTCGTTGGTACACATTTTACTATATCACTGCATAATTGAGTAAAACAGCTATGTTATTCAGTTGTTTTTTACCGAAAACAAATTATAATTTCATCATGAGAATTTTAGAGTTTATTATTATTATTTTTTCTTAACAATAAAAGACGTATAAAGTATTCGAAACTTTTTTAACGCTTACAAGGACATTAATTAAACGCAATGTAATATAAAAAGAAAATATTTTAAATATGCCAAATTAATTTTCAAATATCTTATAATTTTAAAAATCTAAAAAATTTTTATTTTCTAATTGCTTTTTTCACAAAAGGTAAAAGCAATTCTAATAAAAAAGATCATAGATTAATATAGTATATAAGATATTAATTATTCATAGAAACAAAAAAAAGCAATTATTAAATTTAAAAATGTATTAAAAAAGATCTTTGTTTTACCCAGTCACTTCACCAAGGAAATCATTGAAAGCCTATTTAAACGAGGAAAAAAGTAACGAAACCTAGAAAATTCCTTGATAGCAAAAGAAAATAGAAAACGTTAAAAGCGAAGAATAGATAGCGCAATAAAGTAAAGTAAAAGGGGGGTCGCGAAAAATAAAATCGAAAGAAAAAGTAAGCTCTGAAAAATCAGTCCGAAAACTGAGAAACACCATCATCGTCAAAAAGTACAAAGTAAGCTCTCTCGACCGCCGCAGCGCCCAGAACCACTAATGTGCTCGCTCGCAGCGCGGACGGAAACTTCGAGGTGACCCTGGCCACGAAGGCCACCATCTACCACCAGGGCTTGGTCGAGTGGAAGCCGCCGGCGATATACAAGTCTTCCTGCGAAATCGACGTCGAGTACTTCCCATTCGACGAGCAGACCTGCGTACTCAAGTTCGGTTCTTGGACCTACGACGGCTTCAAGGTAAACAATGCGCAGTGCATGGTAGACACATTAATTATATATATATTACATTTTTTCTCTTCTTTCTTACTTCTTTAATATATAAATATATATATAAACAGCAATATATGATATTATTATATATACATATAGATTTACATTTACCTCTATGTAAAAAATAAAGCCGCCTATGTATAAGCAAACGAACGGATACGGTCATCCGACTGCGTACGGGTGGCCTTTTAACGATTTTTTTAAGGACGATGTGTACGAGAACGTGTGACTTGTTTAATGTGTATATTGTGTATATTTCCCTGTGCTGTATATTGTGTTTCTTCTCTCTCACTCTCTTCTCTCTCTTCCAGAATGTATTTATTCTTCTTACCTCTACTTTACTTTCCAGCTACGCGTACTACTGTTACTACTGCTACTACTACTACTACTATTACTACTATTACTACTATTACTATTACTACTACCTACTACTATTATACACGGTGCAATATATATATTATAGACGGCGCAGAACTTAAAGCACGCGCAAACAATGCACACTGTATAACAACCACCACCACCTACATTTTTCTTATATTCTTATTTTTTCTACTTCAGTTTCTCTCTCACAGCTCGAGCTAAGCGGAAGCGGCGCCTTCTCTGTTGAATTCGTTCCTAGGAACTCCAGAGTGGCATTATTTTTACCGCCTTTATTTTTAGAAAATAAAAAAGGAAAAAATTAAAATTTGAGAAAAAACGAATAAAGAAAATAATAAATGAAAAGGCGCCGCTGCTTACAAGTCTTCTTTAAAAAAAAAAAAGGAGAAAATAATAGGAGGCGATTCCCTTATTCCCTCGCCCCTTGCCCCACTGCCCCCTTAAACACCCCACTTCGTACGAAACAATGACGCTACACCCACGTCCCCGAACCGTACTCTTAGAGCTATATTTTATAGTGTGTATAATTGCAATGTATTTTTCGTTAGACTTTCTTGCAAGCTATATTTCGTATTTACTATATGCTCTTATTTATTATCAAGAATCGATGCACACACAGACACACACATCCTATATTATTTTTTTTTATAGAAATTGGATTTTTCGTCTCGTCGAACTTGAGGTGACGAAATATCTAGAACTCTATAAGAACCTCCTGGACATGAATTCTTTGCTAAGACTGATTGTACAAATCTTTAGATACCCTTACTTTTGATAAAAGTGTTAATTACTTCTTCACTTCTCTTCATTACTTCTATCGACGCTGTGTTACCATTTTTACAAACACTATTGGTACTAGAAATATATTTTAGTAAAGCTAGAACACTTATAGATATGTTTTTACTAATCTACTTTAATTTTTAAGTTTTAAAAAGTATAAGATTTAAAATATTTTTAAAACAATTTAAATGCTTACTTATTAAAATACTCGCGAATTTGTGTATGTGTAGAAGTATAAAACGAAAGATATAAAACCCTGAGAACAAAAAACAACAAATTCACAGCTAAAGTCCAGGAGGCTAAGGGAAGAGAAAACGAAAAAAAAGGGAAAAAGTCTCGAGACGAAAGAAAAGTGTCAGAAAGTAAAGATAAAGAAAGCAAAGAATGAAAAAGACTAAAAGAAGGCAATAAGAGTGCAAATAAAAAAAAAAAGCAAAAAAGAGGAGGTGCCGCGCGCCGAGTGAGAGAGAGAAGAGGTATCACCCTGGGCTTGTTTTTTCTGTTACGGTGTTCGCAGCGCCGACGGCAACTACGAGGTGACGCTGATGACCAAGGCCACCGTCTACTATTCGGGATTGGTCGTCTGGCAGCCGCCTGCAGTTTATAAGTCCTCCTGCTCCATCGACGTTGAGTTCTTTCCCTACGACGTACAGACCTGCGTTTTGAAGTTAGGCTCCTGGACCTATGACGGCTTCAAGGTGCCGGCGGGAATGATAATCCAGATTTTTTTCAAATCGAATGACATGATTATTTATGACGTCTGCCAAGCAGAATAAACGTTCACGATTGAGACGTTGTTTTTTTCTTGTTTTTTACGTTACTTGTTTAAATATCTCTAGGAGTTTGACATTGATGAACGTGTTTTTACGTATGCCGGGTATTGTTGTTCTGGCCTTGCCCCGCTCTTTTTTTTATATATTTTTTTTCTACTCGAGGCTACGTACCTGTGATTTCAGCAGTGAGACGTGCAGTCTGTTTTTAATTGTTATCTTTTAAATGTTAAGTTTGTTTCCATTTTATTATACTGTGTTTTTACTTCTTTGATGTTTAAAATTTTTTGAATCGTGGAACAATGTTTTTCCAGTTTACAAAAATTTCAAAGGTAGAAATAGCAAGAAATTACTTTTTCTTCACTTTCAATTTTTCATTCACTTTATTACAGCTTCTAATTCAGAAGATGAACTAACATTTTTTTTCTTGCTTATTAAAACTGGTAATTAAAAACATAAATAACTTTTCTCCCTTAGTATTAGATGGGATAATGTAGACATATCCTTCATAACAGTATAACTAAAAATTTTCAAATAAAAACATACTTTACATAAATAAAACTAAATAATGCATGTGGAATATCTAGTACCTTATTAACAATACGAACCAAAACATTTGGTTGCATTTCACAGGTAAATAGCCTTAATTGTTTGTGATAAGAGTCTAGAAATAATGTATCGAGTATTGGATTGAATATATTACTGAACGCACTTCTATCACTCTATCTCGCTGGTTTGATATTACATATAACGATTGGTTTATCGCTCGCTCGTTCGTTCGTTCGTGAGATGCGCTGTTGAACGTCTTACTATATTACATGCATACACATATTTATATATTATATTCATGCATTACCTGTTTACCTTTTGTAATGACAGTGTTTCTTTTTTTATAATCGTTGACGTTCATCGTTCGTGCATCGTTTTTTGTTTTTATACTTATATTGTGATATTTTTTACATTTTTTTTAACAATTTTTTTTCTATAACTTACTGAGTAATGAATAATTAAAAAAAAATAGAATTTACTGTTAACAAATGTCGAGTATAGACGAGGGAATGATATATTTTCCTAGTCCCTCGCACTATTGACGATTTTATTAACGCGTTTGAAATCGTTCTTATTGAACTCGACAGTAGGTGCATCGTGACTTTTTATTAATATAACAAAAAGAAATACAAATCAGTGTTTTTGATTATCAATCTTATTCTTTTTCTTTTATTGTTTTATCCTAAAGTTTTAAAGCATTTTTTAGAAGATGCTTGACTCTTATATTACTATTATAAGAGGAGTCAGTGTTGATATGTTTTTTATCTTTCAAGATAGCCGTATGAAAAACAGAAACAGTAGAATATATTTATTGCTACGTTCAATAATTGCATTAAGAAATTTACAAAATTCTTTTTTTCCGTTTTTGATGTTTTGTCGTGTAGTAAAAAATTTTCATATTATATATAGTTATGTTAATTATATTACTTCAGTCAACTTTTGAAAACTTTACTGTTAAAGAATTAGATTTAAATAAGTTAGAATACGTCGGTGTACGATAACAAGAGACAAGTTACGATAAATTGCACAAAGATTTATCGAAAAAAGATTAACAATAATACTGCTTTACGCTTGAAGATTTTATATTACATAGTTTTACACCTGCAGCTGCTTGAAAAAATTGTATGTGTGTATGTTACATACATAGCATAGACCATTTGCCTTGATCATGCAAATATAATTTATTTATTAGATACTTGAAATCGTCTTTTCGAAAATATCATTTCATTAAATATACATTATTAACGAGGCATGCCCGCGGATTATAATTTTATTCATATTATTCTCTTGATGTCTATAGTACTAGCATCGGTGAGAAATTTAATTAAATTAAGTTTTTTTAATATTTAGACATTTTTATTTCAGTAAAGTAAAAGTATTTAAAGCATATATAATAAAATATTTTAAATAAAAGTATTGTATACTCGAGTTTTTATATGAAACACAATATTCAATTTAACAATGTTTTTATTGTTATAATAGTCAGCTTAAAATTCTCGAATATACCATACTTTAAAAATGAAAAAAAAAATATATAATTAAACAAAAGGAATAAAATATTTTAATTATTTTGTCATAGATAGCATTTTTTAACTATTTTTACGCACGCAGAGAACAAAAAACCTCATTGTTCATCACCTTCTAAAAAAATAACTGTTGCCGGACAAAACCTAATCTTTGTCACTGAAAACTCGTTGACTTCTAGTGAGAACGAGCTCATAAAAAGACAAACGTACGCGTCGTTAAAAGAAAATAACCACATATTTTTTTCAAGAGACGAGGCGTACAACTCGTTAAACTTTTTTTAAATACCGTTTCTTAAGTTTGATGAAAACGATGATTGTGCACAGAGATTAATAATAAGATTTAAATGTTAATATTTTTATGAACTGATGACCGTAGATAACTTAAAATATAAAAAGAAAACTATTTGAATATTATGCACTACTTTTTAATTTTTTTTAAAAAAGTTTCTTTTGATCAAGTTTACTATTCTATTGAAGAACTCTTTCATAACAACCATAAATATCATAGATGTTCCAAATTATAAGAATATATATAGATAGATAGCTATAGTATATATGTGTTTAATAGATTGCAAAGTATCTGCATATAATTAAGTCAAAAATTCTTCAAGCTTTTTAAGCTTATGCGCAAACTCTTATTGCCGTTTGAAACTGTATCTCAACCCTGCAACCCTAAACAATGAAGCAATCTAGCAAAACAGCTATATATTTTAATGGAATACTGCGGTTTTCAGCCGGACGCGCGAAATTCCACGCCGACCACAGACCAAAATTAGCCGCAGAACGTTTTCGATTATAATGTCAGAGGTCATCCGGTGACCGACGTATTGGGAGATTAACGTCCGCTTCCTTTATTTTTGGACACTGGATTTCTCGCGATCAAAACGGTAGCTGTTATTATCGGAGTGACGTCACGGGTATAACTATGACCGACGCGTGAGGCAAAAATTTTTTAATACGACCATTGAAGCGAGGGCGCCTTTTGTTCAGTTATCGTTAACTTTTGTTGCAGTTTAATGATTCGGTAAAAATGGCTCGTGATAATAGAAACTTTTAATTAATTAAGGCAGAGTTTTATTTACGCAATCTATTGTTCGTGGTACGTACAGTATGTACGTATAGTATGAGCTATACTTCCGAAAAGCCAATATTGAAATATTGAGTTGTTCTGTCTTCTATTATGCATAGAAAAAATTTATAATCAGTTAAATAATATCAAATAGAATATAGAAGAAAGGCCCTTAACCTAATCAATAATTTTCTATTCGTAGTTAATAAACAAATATAAAACAGACATTAATCAACGACAAAAAAGCCTATATCTAGACTATATATTAAAAATAGATATTTATTGTAAAATTATCATAAAATTTATAGTCCGAACCATTGCACTCTGATCCATTATATCAAATTATCGGAGAAATGATCTCCGCTGCGAATCAAATTACAATCCGAACATACATGTTAAAAATTTCAAAAGAACCGCTCTTCAAGCCTCCCTCAAATACAAGGTCGCAAATCAAACTACCTCCTCCCTCCACCAGGCAAATGAAAAATTCAATCAACTCTAAGCGATCGGCAACCCTTGAACAATACTGAAACAAAACCCTCCCCACGGTTCCTCGTAAAAACAGTCGAGTGCACCAACGAGCAGCTATCTCGCAATCGATTCACGCGCCGCTCAAATCTCATTAAACTCACGGCGTGACTCGTATAATTTTAATCAAAGTTTTCTGCGCGCGCGCGGGCCCTCGCATTTTTGTGCGTCATCGCCGTCTGCTTTAATTAATGGCGCACACGTGCCGCCCGCACTCGGCTGATCGAGCGTTTAATTAACTCGAGCAATGCATCTCCGGTTACGCCAGCGGAAAATGGGGTTATACTGCGCGACGCGCCCTTCGTCTTTTGCCCTTCGGCCCCCGACAGACCGAAAGAGAGGGAGAGAGAGAGAGAGAGAGAGAGGATACAGCGAAAGTGCACACATGCGCGCCCGCCCTGCTGCATAGTGATGTAGCTCGACGAAATAGTTTGCATAGGGTGCCTCAAATAGTTCCGCGGTTTTCGCAAGCTGATGAAGATGCCTCGTAGCTGCGCTGAATTCGGAGATGCGCGATTAAAATTCGATGCCGGAGGCGATGAAATGACTTTGGACGCTCTTTTTGGAATAATGAATTTGATAATGGTTTCGTACTTTAAATGTTCCTGCTCTAGTTGTAGTTATTTTAAGCAGATAGTTTTTTCATTTATTTAGCGTTGCAAATAAGATATCAAGTTTATGAAAAAATAAAATAATTCATTTAAAATTCAAATGTTAATACAAGAAATTAATTATATACATGTAAAATGTTCAAATTACAGTTTTCACAAGTAATATATAACAAATTTCGTTTATTTTAAATTTTATTAAATTAGTGATTTTCTTGCATGAATAGTTTTAACAATTATATAATTCTGATTTTATAATGCAAATTTTAATTAACTTGTTAAAATTTTGTTAAATAATTTAAGTTTAATATAAGCGTTAATTTTAAGATATACCATAAAAAGTTACAAAGCAATATTTTTCGTTGAATTTGCGAGAGAAAATTTAAATACATGATGCACGTGCTCATGTTAATTCAATGTAAAACCGTACCGTGCTTTTTCATTTCGTTTTTATATAAAAATATGCTCTATGAGCTTAAAAGCAATCCAAAAAATATACAAATGTAATTTAATAGAAGTTCTCTGAAAAATTAGTAAAATATTACACAAGTAAATAATTTAATCAAATAACAATTACGTTACAAAGTTGTTCTAAACGTTGAGTTGAATCACAGTGAAGCCACGCAAAATAATGAGAATTCATAAACGTGACCTATTCGTACCGTGTTAACTACTCGTGCAACCGGGAAAGTAATATCAATACTTATTTACCCTCTTCTACTATAATACAATTGATTAATAGTAATACTCTTGTGGGTTTTCAAAGCGTCGTTCACGCTTTACGTGCTACTGAGGCCTGTTTTTGCCGTTTTAACACATAGATAACCATTTTTAAAGTAGAAAAAACTTTAAATAACTAACTTAAAAAAGAAAATAAAAATTTTCTGAATGGTCTAACTTAAAATTAATTAAAAATAAATTTTACAAAATCACTTTTCAACATTAGACTATGGGTAGTGCTATTAACACAAAAGTAATGCTTTTAAGCTTCTGTGTAAAGTAGGACAGTTTTTCACTTTAAAGAAGTTAAAATGCAACTACCTGTGGAAAAGATTGGCTACATTTTAGCTTTTAAAGAGAGAAGCGTTACTCTTCGTGAGTCAAGTTCTATTTTAGTTCCCGCCAAGAAATTTAAAGAGAAATGACTTAAGCAGAAAGCACCTTCTATTATTATTTGTTTAAAGTAGAAAAAAGGTGCTTAAAATATTTTGTAAGAAAATCAATATTTACATAAAATAATTTAAAAGCATAAAACGGATTTATTAAAAATAATTTGAAAAATTAATAAAAACTTACCCTTTATAAAAATTTTGATATATCCGACAAATGTAATTAGCATTTTCGGAATCAGTTGTTTTAAATTAAATCTGGTCTACACATTTATTTTAAAAAAGTTATAAAGTTTTTATAATACCACTTCTAACTCAACCAAAACCAATAATTTCCGCCCTATTAAAGTCATTAAATCTCCCAAGGGCTATGTTTGACTTTATGCTCTTCCTTTTTCAACCTCGACCCTGAAAATGAACGAACAAGCCAAAAGAGGGTCGCGACCATAAAAAACGCTTTCGTAATAAGAAATCCCAATGAAGAGGAGCAAGAAAAAGGTAAAACAGGTCGACGCACACACTTAAAGATTTTGTATAATAAAAAAATTACTTTTTAAAAAATACTTTTTATAAATACATTTTACTTTTTAATAATCTAAAATAATCTTATTTCAAAATGTGATTACTGTACGCTAATGAGAATTTTGGTTTTATTAATAAAGTAAAAACAATCAATTACGATCAACCATTTCAATTATTCAAGATACAATAACTATTTAATGTTCTAATATTTTTGGATAATTTCATCATTAATTTTAATATGGAAATTTCTTTTTGTTATTAACAAAAAACGCTTATAATACTCAGAGTAGTGCTTGTGCACCATAAAAACATCGCTAAACCGCCTTAAACTATACATTTTCTAGCACGAACATCTTAGAAAAAAAAAGCGAGCAAGTAAAAAATGCCGTCATGGAGGTCGTAACTCGGCGGAAGCGAAAAAAAACGGCACCCTTCGCGTCGTGTCGTGTGCGCCGAAATTTTCGTCGAAAATTGGCTCGAGCTCTTATCGAGCTGGCCCCGCGAGTAATTAGAATTTCATCGCCGGGCAAGACTCTGGGGGGATCGCCGAAAACTTGGCGAGCTCAGCTTGGCTTTCTACAACTGATATATTCTTCATGCGCGCCAAAGGAGTCGATTAGAGCCTCCCTCGTGAAAATTAGTTTTTGTTGCTTTCTCATGCGCAAGAAGACTCGTAGCTTGAGTTTAAAAGGATGATAAAGAGTTCTGAAAAGGTATTTGCGTAAAATTACACAGAAATCCACAAATAGTTTAATAAAATTTAATTGAATAAATTGAAAAATATTAATTATGTGGAGAAATTCTAAAAAAGGTCTGTATTAAAATTTTAACTTTCTATGTTACCGAAAGTTCTATGTTGTTTTCTGGAGATTAAATATGTTAAATATATTTTTGCAAAAAATGGTACAGTTTTTGCATTATTACACTTACAATTTTCATTCAATTTTAAAATCTTCTATCAAAATATTAAAAGTAAAATTTTATTAATTATACATTTTATTTCTATTATATTAAAAAAGCATGAAGAACTCATAATTATGCAAACAAAGCATAATTACCAATTTTTAATAAGAAATAATTTAAAATAAGACTTAATTTCTTAATCAACTTTAACTAAATAAATTTTTGAATGCATGCATTAACAAAACATTGATTAAATTTCAAAGGATAAATTACAAAATGATAAGTACTTTAGATGCATCAACATCTATCAAAATACGCAATTTCGTTCATAATTAAAAGCGCATATAATTATTAATGAATTTAAAGAATGGCATAAAATTTGCATCATGGCATATTGCATGTTTTTCAACAAGTGCACTTTTGAGCAAATCATCTTACTAATAAGTTTTGCGCTTTGTTTATAAACGAAATTTAATAATGAAACTCATTATTTTACGTAATTCACTTATTGTAATCGTTCATTGCATTACAATCATAATTATTCATCTAAATTATTTTGAATAAGTTTAAAAGTTGCACCGTTAAAAATTAGATTATTTTCATCGTTCTGAGAGTGAGAATACAGTCTCACTTAAAACGGCGTTTGAACGGCTTTTTTGCACGGAAGCGAAGGGGTGCGAGATGCCGCTTCTAATTTGCAAGTTTAATGTCCTAGGCACATAGGCTGAAGTGATTCCATAATCTCCTCTGGGTGTCTAGTCAAACTAGTTAGCATTAATGCATATTGCTTTCATATTATACATGAATGCCATCAAATACCTTCGGTATAGATTTTACATAAAAATAAAAATTATTTCTGATTTAATTTAATTTTAATGATTCTTATTTATATTATTTTTATCGTACCTATAGATAAATCTAAATCAATAAATTATGTTTTATTAAAAATCGAAATAAATTTGATTGTAAGTTAACTCCTTATTAAAGCATTTAATTCTCTTTTCTAAATTTAATGAAAAACAAGAGTTTATCAATTTAATAGTCACTTATGTTCACGCATAGCAAGAGCAAACAAGCTTAAAATGCACATAGGCGATGTCGTAAATCCTATTTACTTATTCATTATCGATATATTCGACTGTCGAGAATTACCCCCTACACCTACAGTTAATGCACTGCACGTTTCGCAGAACGAGCACATTAACAGCTGTATATATTAATTGGATTCTCTCTTGCGCATTTTAGGCGCATAAATACTACAGGACTCGTAATAGGGCAAAGGACTTCCGCAATTAAACTTTTTTTCCTGATGATTCGCTTATAAAGTTCAACGTAATTATGTTTTTAGTACCTTCAGAATATAATACGAAAAAATAAACGAGGCCGCTACTCGACTTTAATTATGATTAAAGAATTTTTAACAGAGGGATTTACATTGTTAAACGATGAGATTTTAATGCCACAAATTTTTCCTGCTGATGATGTTAAAAAATTTTTTTGAAACTCGAAGTTTTTATATAAGATCGCAACTTAAAGAGTAATTGTCAATATTTTCAAAGTTTATTTTCCAAAGAAAATTAATTTTTGCATTAATTATGCAGACACACCACGTGCAAACTTGTTCTCTCATAAAGGGGTAGAAAGCATCAATTTCTCGAGGTACAAAGTGCATAAAACTTTTATGCATAAAACATTTAATAAAGCCGTTCCACGCTGCCAAAACGTCCTTCATAACAAAATTTAATGATAATAAAATACTGGCGAACAAATTTTATGAGGACGATATCCCCCGTGAAAATTACGCGAGAAAAAAGGCGAATTTTTCCTTTATCACCGATCTTGCCTACTCCGTATGCCGCGGGCCGTGCGCTCACGTCCTCCTTCTGTTTACAACTAGAGCAACTGTAAAGGGAAATACGGACGTAAAAAAGGTGCTTTGACTCGTCGGAGCGCTGCGATCGTACTTGAATCAGCATTTATGCGCTGGAAATTATTCTACGTAAACATGATCTGAATATGAATATAAGTTGAGCGAAATCGTATTATCTCGTTGCTGGGCTAGTTAACGAGCTGACTATTTATAGCCAATTTGAATTTAAATATCCTTATTGTCTTGATTAATAAAATAAGAATAGAGTTGAACTAATAAATATAAATAAATTAAAAGCATCTAAATATAAAGTTTTTAATTTAATAAAATCATCAGATGGAAAAGGTATTTTACGGCCATTAAACATTTGCCAAATTTAATTAATTTCTTATTTTAGAATACCTATATTTAAAATCAAAAGGTGTTATTTTCAAAATCAAATTGAATTTATTTCTGAACTTAATAAAATTATAAACATTAACGTATATTATCTATCTATGAAGTCTTCTCATTTATCAACTCATTCTTTTAGACAACTTTCTTAAATTCCTAAAGTAATGCATAATTCATCCTGCAAGATGCAAGTAAAATAGAATTATCTTTAATGTCTCTAAAGATTTCTTCTGCCATAAATTATTATAATATATCGCATTCACATTCCAACCACACTTTAATGAAATTCCACGTGGACTCCAAGTATAAAATGTTCATATAGGGCGTTGATTTATTGCTCTAAATTATTTAATTTTCGAAATTTTTATGTAATATTCAAATACAATAAAAATATCAAAATTTTTGTTTTTTCTTCTTTTATCGAAAAATTTAGTAAAATGGGTCAGCTTGTTTTTTTTTATTTTCAAAGTAAACATTGAAGCCTTTTTTATCCTAAAAATCTTCCCTAATAATAATATAGTTATTAGCTCAATATGTTCTAACTATAAAATTAATAGAATAAGAACTTTTTTATCATATGATTCAAGTTATCCCCGTCTATATAAACCATAATCGTAAAGCTTCAGGTAAATCTAGCATTCCTTTATAGTTATCTTAACATAGCGCATGCACATAAAACAGAAGTGCTCGTAATTGAAGGCTGACCAAGCACACCATCTTAAGTTAACCTTCTGAAATATGATTTTAGTACATAAACGTGCATAATGTGATAAAAGAATTATATTGCCAGTACTTTCACGTTACTATTAGTAGATGTCGTTCTGCTACCCATCGTTCTATTCTGTGCATATTTGCTCTCGTCAAAAGAAATGTATTATTCCTTAAATCCGTAATCCAAACACTGAAATCCTTGCATTAAGGCGACAAGCCAAAGTGGAAGCTGTCAAAAGATCCAAATTAAATATTGTCAATATCAAAATTACTTGATATTAAAAACAAATTTATAAAAAAAATAGATTTTACTTAATTTTATTTCCGACACATTTTTAGTAAAATCTTTTTTCTGTGAAGTTTGTTTAAGATATTTTGATCTTCGTTTATAAAGTTTTATTGAATTTGTTGATTGTTGTTGACATTGAGTTTAACAGTAGAATTTTAAAATATTAAAAGAACTATTTTTTCAAAATGATGGAAATTGTTGTTATAAGACAATTTGGAAAAGGGGTCTAAGTTTAATTGATACTTGATAGGCCTTAAAAGATTTTTTGTATGATATTAACACTTTAAGTTATAAAAAAACATGAAACTGTTTTTTATTTACTCTGTTGTGCAATAATTTTAGTTGAACAATCAATTTTTTTGGATACATATATAAAATATTGAAACATGAAATACGCGTATCATATCTTAATACTCATGTATATCATTTAATAACTTTTTAAAACTTTCAGCAACGTAAAGTTTTCGAAACGAATATGAATTCTTTATAAATGGAATATTTAAAAGTACGTGGTAATAAAAAGAACTGCCGTAAGTATTATGTTGAAACTTAACGAATTTTTTCGATATTAAAAAGTGAATAACTCTAAACTCGTACATACTCATAAAAGTTTCAATATCTACAATATAAAAATTTAACTAAACAATAAGCGAAATTGAAGTTTTTCACTTTATGTTACAACCACGAAACGGCATCAAGAAAAAATTATTTAAGAGTAATTGGTAAAAAATCAGTGACGAAAAAGCCTTTTATAATTTTCTGACACTCTATTATACAATTCTTTTAGATGAATGCATTTTAAATGAAAATTAGTAAAAGATGATTAGAAAAAAAAATAATTTTGATATTGCTATAGATTTATATAGATCTTTATTGCAGTTTTAACCCAGGTTTGTTTCCTTAAATAGAAAAATCTTTTTATATCTTCTAAATTATGCAAATGCAATATATTTAAAAATAAAACCTTTACAAGACTGCAAGGATAAAATCACTCTGATGAGCGCTCTGAATAGAAACCCTACTTCTTGAGAGGCACGTTCAACATTGGACACTTTATTTCCTACACTTCCCGGCCGGGGCAGCGCTAACAGAGCTCCTTTCTTAAAGTGCAGGCATTTCGACAACACTAGAGCCGACACTCGCGACAATGAAGACGAGATGCGCTATGACAATTTTGCATCCGCGCGCGCGCGCGCGCAAGGCAGGAGACGTCGCCGAGGAACTATTTCGGGATTTCCATTTACGACGTGCGCCCAGAGCCCTCGACTGTTTCGCGCCCTCTTCGCTTGCTTTTACTTTGTCGCCCCAGTGTTTCTTCCCCGGCTGAGGAGCTTTACTTTTCCTCAAGTTGTTTTTGTTGTTGATTGACGGGGTAGAAGGACGAGAGTAAAAAGGTGTTTGTCGAGTAGGATTCAATTGGTCTCCCTTTTTCGATTTTTCTGTCACTCTTAAGTTCGCCGAAGTGGAAGTATTTCGAAATTTTAGACAGAGTTATAGTCAGTGATCAATAGGAGGCTACTAAAGAAAACTTTTACAGTAATCGCTCAATCAGAAAAACTGCATTATAATTACACGTATGCATTATGACGACTCCAATTCAGCTACAAGAGATTTAATAATTTCCAGCACAATTCGCACCTTCAACACGTTGACTTTTCTCATTCGCATTCTAACGTAAGGTATTCCAGGCTAAAGTAAAATCTCATCTCCAGAGCAGATCTCTGACGACGTAATAAAAGCCTCGCGATTCTATACTGCATAGTACCTACATCTGTGCATTGTAAAAAGTAACGGGGGCGACGCGAATGGGCGATGCGAGATCCACTTGAGCGACGAGCCCTTTGTGCTCGTAAACAGTCCTGTTTTGTCTTGAGCACGAGGATTTTCGAAGTAGCGCTGTTCGAAGCTCCATATTTGCATGTTAAATAGAATTCGAAGTGAGGCTTGTATTGAATAATTCTTAAAACGCGCATTTATAGAATTTTTTTGAAACTGTAATTTTGTGAGTGTTATAATACGAATATACTACGTGTTTAATAATCATTATTTAGTAATTTATCGAATTATATAATATTTTTCTCATATTTTATGTAAGCTTATTTCCAGATATCGATAATAAATCGCTTTAAAAGAAATTTAAATATTTGAGGATTCAGAGCTTGAGAATTCTCTGATCGTTTTAGCGAATTTCATCTTTTCCGTGAATCTAACTGAATAAATAAAATATCGATCAATTTAGAAAAACTTGAAATTTTTAGATTTACTTGGCAACCAAATTCTCGAATACCATTTACCCTCACTCATTCTATACACATCCACTAAACATTACCACTCAACGAGCAACGCAATTTAAACATCGAAATCCAAGCGGAACCGTTTTCAAATCCACAAGCAAAGAGACACAAGCGCAAAGCGAGAACAAAGCGCGAGGCGTCGCGCGAGCAGCCGAAAAGAAACAGCGGCAGTCGTCGCGCCATAAAATCTCAATAAGCACCACGTCGCGCGCTCATCCAGCGCATGGTTGATCGACGCGTATAGCGACAATAAAAGCTCGAGCTCCCCCGAGCGCGCGCAGCCTCGTCACTCATCGCGCTTTTCAAAGCCACAGTGTCTGCGCTTTTATCTGGAATCAAACCCGCGGATCTCCGAGAGATATATAATGGCCGCGAGTTTCTGCGAGCGTGAATGAACGTGAGTGTGCATTTGTTCGAATGATCGCATAAATGCGGGGATAAAAGTATACATGTGTGCCTTTTCGTATATAAGTTTATTTACCGTCTACGGGCTCGTGCGTATATATGAAATATTAATGTGTTATTTTACGATTGTCTGTGTAAGTTCGTGACTGCCTGAGTGTTTGTGTGGTTTATGCATGTGCATGCGTGTGTGGATGTACGTGGCCGATTGCGAGGACGTGTATGTTTCTCTTCAAATAGAATTTTGATTGGTTATGCCTAATTGTGCAAATAGCTAGGTTAGTTAGGTCTAGCTAAGGCCCAACAAATTCTCAAAACTTAGACATCAAGCAAACATCTCAGGCCTCATTATGATCCACACAACTTATTTATCCGTTAAAAGAATGAATTCGCAGGCACATGTGCAGCAATTAATACGTGACACGAGGTCGACCCTTCCTAATTTTCAGCCGCCCCCCTCCTTCCTGCGCCTTTTTTGTCTTCCATCTGCGTCCTCCCTTCCTATCTGCTTTTCCCAGCCTGGCCGCGGGTCCGCGGCAGCGTTCGCTGCCGCACGAGAGAGTAAGCGCGAAAGTGGGTCGCTCGATAATCGTCCGATCTGCCGGCGCTATTTCGGAGCGCGGAATTCATTAGCCCGATTCGTCTTGGATCTTTTGCGCGGGCGCGAGCTCGTCCTTCCGCTCGCTTTCTCCCCTTTTTCTCTTACTCCAGCGCGCTCGCTGCGTTTCTCTCAGGAAAGAGAGATAGAAAAACAGACTGTTTCTCCGAGCGAAACGCGTTGCATTAGCGAGATCCGCAGTCACGGTCCTTGGATTCTCGGAGGCGTCCTTGCCGAAAAAGTTAAATGCATTTCGGCGTTTAAATTGCGCGCGGTTCGCTGAGCGAGTTTTTCTTTGGAGTCGTTGGGATGGTTTGGGAAAAGACAATGAATTTTGTAGCTAATGTTGCTTTTCTATAAATAACTTACTCGTGGCTATTTGCATGGTGAGTGATAAGATACTTAGTAATGTTAGACTCCTTGGCAATCATGAACTTTTTTAATCTTAAAAATCTTAAAGCTCTAAGTGGATAACGGTGACCAACTTCCCATCTTCTTCTTTCTTTTGCACTTGTAACTTTAAACAGTTATTCAAGCATTTCCTGCATTTGCAAGTGCGAAAAGCACAGATGCTTTTGCAATTTCTTACCAAACGGTAATTTAAATCGAAAGAAGCATTAGTAATCAGAGCGCAAGTTTACAAAAAAAGTACAAATAGACATAGGAAAAACTGTTGGCACAAAAAATCTAAAAGTCTCATTAGCGCAGCAACGGAAACTTTGCGACCGCGAAATACCAAATACGCAACTTAACGAGCCTGAAGATATATCTGCGAGCTTGCAAAACGCCGTCGTCGCAAGCTTTTCCTGTTCCCTAAAGTTCATACCACTTAAAAACGTTATCCCAGTCTTAAGCGTGACTTAAAAGTTTTGTTACTTTCCATTATTCTAAATTTAATTTTATCTAAAACGTTGAATTTTATAACTGAACGCATTTAGTAAACTAAGCGAGCGACAAGAAATTTGTTTAAATGATTTTAATCCGCGTGTGTGTTGAATGCGCGAGATAAAACTTTAAATGAGTTTAGCGAGTTTGGAGAGAGGCCGGGCGGCAAATGGTTTACCACGGAATACCCACCAAGAGCGAGCTTAGAGCGAGATTCAACTTTGACGTTAACAAAGCTCCCTCGCAACAAGAAGCATTATTGTAAACAAAACCGCGGAAAACATCAGTCTCGAAGACTCTGACGCTCGGATCTTCGACTTTTACCACACACTCATAACTTAACTAGAATAACCTTCTTACGGTCATTGTTATGCTCGCCACGGCTCTCTAGATTGAGACGAACGATAACCTAAATTCCGGGACGCGCGCACCCTCCGCGAGTAATTCCGTATATCTTTGCCCCCCTCCGCAAGCTCGATTCCCCCTGGTCTCGTAGCCGCGCGGCGGATTCTTTGTGCTCTTTTCGCCCGAGCGACTGTTTTTCTTTCTTTCTTTCATTTGGCCGTGTGTGTGCGCGAGCGCACGGCTTTGTGCCACCCCACCCTCGAACTCTACGAGCATTTCGGTTTATTTTCTCTTCGTGTAGACGCGCCAGCCAGCTCGGCAACTTTATTTCCCGGAGTAGCTGCTTTATTCAAAGTCCATCCGTCTCCCGGCGGCTCCTCGTTCTTTGTAAGCTAGATTCTGCCGGATATCGCTGGCCGAGAGTCGCGGCGATCGCGCGCGCCGGCGCGAAGGGACGAAGATGCCGCATCCGGGATTCTCGTTAGGTTTGTTTGTTGGCTTCGAGCTGCAGTTTGGATTGCTTAATTTGTAAGCTTTGTCGCGTTGAACAACGCTGGGAAGCAAAGGCTTTCTCTTCAAGGATTCGAAGGTTTTAATCGCTTTTTTTTTATTTGAGATAAAAGGGAGACTGAGGGAATTCGAAGCTATCTTTTGAGCTGTCGTTGCTTTGCTTTTGTTGACTGCAAACAACGATTGGTTGACCTTAGAAGTTTAAGTGGCACTTCTTCTTATTCAATAGTTCTATATTGTCTTTGTATTGTTCTACTTTTAATAAGGACAAGTCGCTTCCACTCTTTAAAGTTGAAAAATTCATCACAAGATGAATCCTGCAAAATAATCTTAAAATTATTAAAAAGACATTTCACAAAAAAGATTTCGAAACTTCCATAAACCCTCGGCAAAATGTTTCGATCCTACTGCAACATAACTCCCGCGCTAATAGGCATCCGTAAACAACTCAAACTAGCGCGCCATCACTGGCTGCGCGTCCGGTAAATCAACGGCAGTACGCCAGTTCGTTCGCGCGATTGGCTGCATGCATACATCGCTCGGGCAGCAGCTTCCTGCGAGCGGCATTGCAAAATGTCAAAGGAAAATATTCTATTCGATCGTTTTCGCTTGTTGGCATCCATCAAACGATGTCCGTTCATCTGCCGAGGCCGATTAATGACAAAAAATTACTTCCCGCTGCTGCGATCGGTTCTGAGTCGTGATTACTTTTTCCGAGGAGAATTTCATTTTGACCTTTTTTTTACTCGGACTGAATGGGTCATTAAGTACTTCCTGATCGAATGAGGATGTTTTGTTTGATTTTGGAATGGTGAAGAAAGGGGAATTAATTTTTTCTGGGTACCTCTTCGGTTGAAATTGGAAGATGTAATCGAACAGATTATGATTTTCTTCGGATAAGCTACTTCGTCCTTGAGTTTTATTTGCAATTAAAGCTTATAAGTATTTTTTTTATTTATCTCATAAAACAATGATCAAAGCTATAATTAAACCTTAACAATACAAGAGTAAACTTGATTTTACTTAAACATTGGCAAACGACATCTGAAACCCAACGCTCATAAGGTTAATTCAACAGCCCAACAGCATCAGCGTATAATCCTACATAAAACGCTAGGAAAACAGCCGCAAAAATATCCGGCAGCCCGATTCAAATCGAGCGCGAAGCCAATCAAAAGCAAACTGCGCGAAAATCCTTCCTGCCGAATAACACGCCGATACGGCCCAACTGCTCCCTCTGTCAATAATCGTAAAACAATGCTCCAAGCAACGCCCCTATACCTATTTTTTTCCGTCCTCATCGCGATATCTTATTTTCGCAGCTGCTCAATTACTCGCGGGCTTTCGCTGCCTCTGTGTACGCATTGTGCGGCCGGCGCTCGCTCGCGCCATTCGTTATTCACGCTCGCGTTCTCCCAAATACAGCGGATGCGGTTGCGATCGCGCGCGCCGCTCGAATAATACGGACTGATACAGACCGATAGAGGATGAAGGGGGAAAATGGAGGATGAAGGGGGGGAGGTGTTTGGACGGCTGTTTTTGTTTGCGGAGGTTGATAAAAGGATGGTGGAACACTGGCTGCTGATGTAATCTGATCGGTAGATTTTAATAATGGTTTGTGCGGCGCTTTAATGTAGTTTTTTCAGTGAGATTAAGGTGTGGAAAATCGGTTTAGTTTTTTTATTGTTGATGTAAAAACGATTACTAAAACATCCTTTATAAAAAAAGGAAAGTTTTGTATATGTCTGATCACACCTGTTTGCTACTACTGATTATTATAAAATATCTTCTGAATGCTAATTTTTTGTTATTAATCAAATGTTAATTAATGTTTCTTCAAAATTTTACTCTTAAAATTTCTTTTATTAAAAAAAATGTAAACATTTTTTTAAAAGTTTTTAAAATAACCAACTAAAGAAATAAATAACAAGCTCTGAAAAAGCACAATAAATCAAAGTAGTCTTTCATTTCTCCAAGACAACTTCGGCCCCATCCAGATCTTTAGCGCCGGCGTTCATCCATATCCCTACCGAACTGACACGGTACTTACTCCCACCCACCATCCTTATACCCTTAGCTCTCTGCACCGCGCGGTAATCCAGCAAAGATTAGCCGAGGCTCTATGAAATCGAGGCTAAGTTATTTACGCGGAAACCTCGTTACTCTCGCCTGCGAGTTACATCAAGCCCCTCCTATAGAGTCGCGATCCGCGCCCAGTCTTATATTTTCCCGGCGATCGATAACGCCATAAACTTCGTTCGTTAGACGAAATCTGATCTTTTTGCCGGCTATCAAGTATCAAAGTGTTCCGATGTACTTTGGACCTGGGGTGAATAATATTACGCAATCTTGCTCAGGCAGTTTAGACTGAATAAAAGATGAGCTACCGCAAAGGAATTTTTTGGCTCCGGCTGTATTGCCGAACGTATTGAAAGTTTCAAAGTCTGTTATGAATAATCTGCGATCTTGTTTTTTTATGTTTATCTCTGCTTCTTAGCTTCTGTAGATGAATTAAGCTAATTTTTTTCTAATCAGATTTCTGACTTTATCGAGAAGCTTGATTTAAATAAAATAAATTTAATATAACAAAGTCAGTGTCTAAGTCCAAATATAATAATTTTCAGGCTTGTTCGAGCTTACGAATCGTCCGGTGCAATGATTTAACTTTCCCTCGGCGCGGCTATCACCTTGCACCTATACCGAACAGTTCGGCCTCGTAAATCATTCGCTATCGTGCAATGAATTCGGCAAAAACGCGGAATCACTCTTCTCGCGTGCTCGAATCGATGGCCTTATACTTGACCTGTTGCTTATAAGACTACACGTTTTGTATTTCTAATAAGTGATTTAGGAATGTAGCTACTTCAATTTACAAAGAAAAGTAAAAGATAGAATACGGATGATATAATCTTTAATATATCAGATAAATTTAGGTAATTTACGTGTTTATTATAAAAATATACTCCAACGCCATGCTTCAACATATCAGGTGAATCGGTTGCCTTTTCTAGAACACAGCATAAAAACCTTCAAGCCGTCTTTAAATAAACAATCAATATACGGGACCTAGTAACACCAAATCCAATCACACATTTACTTTAAAAACCATCGCGCTCAAGATAGCGAAATCCGCGAATTTATTCCCTTCGCGAACATTCATCTCGTACGTGCCCGAGCGAGCTAATTCAGAGGAAGCCGACGGGCCACAAAGGCGCAAAATAAGAAACCATCCGTCACCGTCTCCCCGTCCCTTAGCGCGCCGTAGTTTTTTCCGTCTTTTCTCCCCCGCTCGTCGCCGCAATTTTCCTCTCCTCTTGGATCAACGGCATAAAAAGCCCAGCCATCTAGGGATACACAGACCAAAGTAGCCGCGAGGTGAAAGACAGACTCCGAAAATAGGCAGCTCACGGGCGTAATAGCATTAAGAGGAAAAAGTCTAGACAACTTTTTTTAATTGTCGAGTCTCGTAAGGCTGTACGGGAAATCTGGAAAGTGAATATCGGGCAGATGGAATATAAGATTTTTCCAGTTTCTGAGAAGATGAATGCACGAAATCTGCAGCGGTTTACACGGCGCGAGCATGGAATTTCATGAATTCATAACGGATCTTTACATCTCCGAGAGGCGCGCCGAGTCAAGAAAAATCTGATCGAACTTTACGAAGCGCGGTAACGTGTAAGCTGTATAAGTAAGTGGATTCGCGCCGAGTTTAAAAGGAGGCGCGTCTGACCAAACTTGGCATATATCTACGCGGTTACACGCAGATGTTTGCGTTAGTTTCTTCGTGAACTTTCGCTATAGATTTTTAAACTTTTCTCGCGATTTATTTACTTTCTTGGGATTACAAAATAAAAACTAAGAATACGCATGATTTTATCTGCCAAAAAAGCAAAGGTTGTTTTGAATATGCAGCTTTAAAAATTCGTCATACGCCTGTTATCATTATTTTTGCTTAGAAAAAAAATTTTTCACCGGTCTGACAGTGGACAATCGGTCGGCTTTTATCACTTTGTGAGCAAGGTCCAATCGATAAAAACATTCGCGAGCTAGCGACGAAAAAAGGCATCGCCGGCTTTAATCCGAGTTTCCTGTCGAAAAGCGTCGTCGCACCATCGTCGACTGCACAACCCCCTCCCCCTGCCCTCGTCCGCGTGTACATATATCTGGCAGCTCGAATCGATCGCGTTCAAGCCTGTGAGGGACGATGAACTTTAGCAAAAGTTGCGCGCTTAGAGCTTTTTATTTCAGACATTTTCACGATGTTGGATGAAAAATGGGTAGATTGAGGATTGAACAAGAGGTTATGGAGTTTGGTGGATTAATTAGTTTGAGATTGATATTGTGGTGGATCTAGGTGAAGATTTTGTTGTGTCTATCTAGATTGGGTATTTTTGAGAGATAGTACTAACTCTTATTCTTGAAAATTTAACAGAAATTTTTAAACTTTTAAAATTATTTTGAGAAAAGTTAAGTAACCATGCAACATAAGAAGACATTTTTTCAATCTACTGCTGTAACAAGAAATAAATTTGAAACTGATAAAAAAATACATTTATTTCTTTTTTATGAAATTTTTCTTATAAAAATTCAGTAACATTAAAAAAATATATTTAAAATTATTGATTTAACAATAGAGGAATTTTTCTATTTATTTATTAAATTTATTATTCAACACATCGACAAGATAAATCCGGTCACAAAAAAAAAACTTTTTTATTTACTATTATTTATTATATCTTGGGCTATGAAATATTTCTTAAATTTCTAAAATTAGTTAGTTCACTACACAAGATGTTTTTGCCGCATACGTAAACATAGTTATTGAAATTAAAACCATTGATAAATATATTTTTTAACTTTTTTATATTTTATAATATATTATTCTCATTCAGAAAATGTTTTAATCTGAAAGAGTGCCGTCCAATCTTGCATCTTTGCATAATCATAACTAAAAGCTTTTTAGTTATTTAAATAAGTTTTCGTGAAGTAGTATATTTTATGCTACACTGTAATTGAAAAAATTATATGATTAAATATTATTGTATAACAATATATTAAGATAATTAAAAAATTAAATAAAACAGTGAACTAATTTATTTATGAGATTCAAATAATTCGACAATAGTTTTGACTCTTCTGGTGTTAAGAAAGTTAGACTTTTTATTAAAATAAGTTTTCTTTTCATTTTAAATGACAATACAATCGCATGAAAATATTTTTTGTAATGGTATTTATAGAATAAAATAAGCGTAATAATTGGTCAATAAGTTCCAATACTTATCCCAGGTACCAATGAAATTTCACAAAAAGATACAGCTTTAAAGATTACATAATTATTGTCAAACTAATTTTGCACGAACAGTAAAACATTATAAACCAAACGACTAATTTCTTCTACATTCTTCAATAATAAATATTCTCACCCACACCATTAATTTCCACCTCACTACAAATCACTTTATCTAATAATTTAATTTAAATGACTCAAATTAGACACTGTATATGTCTTTGTATTATTTATTCTGCATAAAAATACGATCAAACAAAAACAAAAACAAAAACTAACACAGTCGGCTTATTTTTTCTCGCTGCACCCGCAAGACAAAAATGAAACGCGCCCGCGTACACGAGACACCTCGCGAAGGTGTTTAATATAAAAGAGTGACCATGAGTTCAACACGCATCGCGAGCAACAACGGCCGCGAAAAATCGCTTCAAAGAGACTTAGAAAAAAATTGAAAAAAAGAGCGCGCGTTGGCCAAAAAAATTTATATCCGAGCATATGTGATTAGGTGCAGCAGAGTGCAGTGAAAAATTTATCTATAACAGTCACGGACAGACGGCCAAAAAGCCTCTTATTCGCGTCGCAACGGAGTGTGGTCTCCTTTCTTGGTTTTTTATTACGTTTATCATATATATTTTTTTTAAATAAAATTACATTATCTCCCATTATGCCCCGACCACGATAAAACATCATCAGAGCGCACCCCAGATGCTATGGCAATGCTATATCGATATATACATATAAATGTTCTTTTTAGTGTCGCAATGTTTATTACATATACAACAGTTTTGTAGGTGGCTGCCTGTGGGAACTGCGAGTGGATTTTCATTCTTTCGCGCTCTATTTTTCTCTCACTCTTCCCCACTTTTTCTGCCTCTCTCTCCTCTCTCTTGCTGCTTCTCTTTCCTTCTCTCGCACTCTCTAATTCTTCCCCTCTATATCTGCCTCTCTATCACTCCCTCTCTCTGTCTCTCTCTCTCTCTCTCTCCCTCTCTCTTTTTCTCTTACTCAGAATCATTCTGTTAACTGACAGATACTC
>UELX01001292.1:0-47030 GCA_900480035.1 Eupelmus urozonus | reverse complement strand
CCTAAGCTATGAAAGAAAATTAAGTCTACTACTAGGCATACAGCAAAAAATAAAGATTCAAAATACATTTTTCTCAATAGAATTTAATAAATAAATGTATTTTTTTATTTGTGGAGTTGTAAGAAACTACATAAACTAGACTATAACCACAAAGAAATTTAATAGATTTATGTCAGCAAAGAAGATTTTTAAAATTAATCTTAAAAGAATTTTCAAGGAAGACTATTTTTGTCTAGGAACATTCAGAAACTATTTATTAAATAAAGAGGTTAAAATATTATTTGTTATAAATATTAAAAAAATCTGTGAATCATAAATAACGAATGTATATCTTACAAAGTAAAACTTCAATATAACGTGTTATATAATATTTTATAGATATGCTTTTAACGCTATTCAGTCAACTTTTATCATACTTTCTTTTACTTTTATCTGACCTAAAGAAAATAAACCAATTACTTTTTAATTTGATCGTTATTCCATCTTAAAACAAGAACGTTAGTACAGTGTATACAGCTGTAAATAAGCTTCATTAGTTTCGATTATTATTTGAAACGCTTTAATGCTCGCAATAGCACATAAAATACTTTTTACGACTTTAGACTATAAGTCTTATAATCATTTTTAAATGTAATCATGACTAAAACGTAATGCTTCGTTGAAATTAAAAGGCTTCTTTTGTAGCATGATATTGAAGCATTCGATGTGTTGACTATAAGTGTAAATTTTGTTAAATGTTTTATTAGTACTTTAGTAAAATGAAGCTTCGAAAAATTATTATAGATATTTTTGTTTTAATCAATTCTATGTGAAAATATCGTATATCTACATTTGTTTTTGTATAAAGTAAAGCTTTTTATAATAGATTTTCCCAACTGTTCAATATATTTTTTTTATAAGCTTATCAAAGAAATTTTTTGATACATCCCTTTTTGTAGAGCTTAATTTTTCTTTGCATGTAAAAAATTAATAATATATACATATATACATTTTAGAAACATATTATAGATTTAAAAAATATAAGTACAGAAAGCAGTACAATATGTTTCGAAAAATTTAATCCAAGCCATATTTAACCTTTATTTAAAATTAGGTGAAATTTATTTGAACAAACTTACTCGAATTCTTGCCAAAATTTTCTGATTGAAAAAGCAGTGCTCCAGCTTATAAAAAAATCTGGACAATTGCCACTGCACAATCGCATCCTTGCACTTTAAGAATTCAAGAAACTTAATAAACAAACTAGAATTCCAACTTTTATCCACTTCAGCCGACTTATTCATCTATTAACCAAGGAACCCCTTATTTCTCGAAGACGCGCTAATCCATCAATACCTCTAAATAATTGACATTGCCCTCAGGGGGGCGCGAGACGCACACACCCTCGTAGCGCCGACGAACCCACATCCACACGCGTTCTCGCAGCATGAAGTCAAAAAATTGAAAAGCGAAAGAGAAACGCGGGATCCAGTGGGGCGTCGGTAAATCCTCGGGGGAGATTTTCGGGGTCGCGGCATTGCCAAGAATGAGAAAGTTGCGGCTGTACACGAGAGTTTCCCTTTTTTTTCTTCTAAGCCTAAGAGAAAAGTTTGGCTCTATTCGTCGAATTCTACGGAGTGAAATTAGATTGTGCTGGATGAAGGGAAGGAAACGGCTGCTTAATCGGAAATGGAAGTTAAGATTGCTTTGGATTAATGAATTTTTTAAGCCATTTAGCGATCGAAGTTTTAGCGCCCTCTGTGGAATGGGGAGCAAACGTCCCTAAAAAGTTTAGCTCTAAATAGAATAAAAACTTACGTGCAACGTGGAATTCAATGGAGTAAATGCACGGCTTCAAAAAATCCTGTTACTTTGACTTTTGTGGACACGTTTTTTTGATTATTATTACGAACTTCAGGCCATTCACTTATCAACACTTTTTAAGATACTGTCTTTAATGATTTTGTCTTTAGGTCGATCCGACTATCTTGTGAAGTTTCATCAAGTTCAAATTAAAAGAGAGGCTCAAAATCTTTAAAGCTTGCTTCCTTTGAGGCTCTCCTTAAATTGATGAACTTTTTTCCATCAGAGTTGTTATATGAAAAGCAGAGATTATTAAATCTATTTTTAAATATTTTTAATCTTTTAAGTTTTATCTGATCACTTTTGAAAATGAAAAATTCAGTTTCGTAATAAAGTATGCAAAAAAATTTTTCAATTGAATAGATCGCACACTATACATATTAGTGATGTTGTAAATAGAAAATATCGATCTTCTTACATTAAAAATTTAACTAGTTTAGTAACATTAACTTTTATTTATCTGCATAATTTAAGATAGAACTATTTCGAACTATAGCAACTTTGTACTCTGCTTACTCTGCTTAGATAATTTAAATTAACAAAGTTAAGCTTTATTACTACTAATGAAAAAACATCAAAATAATAAATAAATAGTTATCGAAATTGTTTTGAGGAAATATTATTATTAAACTCATCCGAAAAAATTAGTAAGGAAAGTTTCGATATTTCATTAAAATGACTTTTTAATATTTTAATTCCTTTTACTTTACTTTAATTAAAAAGAGCATTTTTACTTTAATGATTCAACTTATAATTTTGACTGATTAAAATAATTCTGCCGATAATCTTAGCCTTAACAATCGGTGATATATTCTTTCCTGATTTTAAACTCATTAGACAAATTATTAAAATTAAAGTACTTTAATACCTTAACGTAAAACTTTACTGGGAAAAAAGACGAAAGAAAATTTCTCCACGTGAATCTGACAACTAAATTAAAAAAGAAATAGCTACCAGTCAAGAAATGATTCTTCACAATAACTGGAATTAGTTCGAAAGCAAAGAGAGAAATAGAGAGAGAGAGAGAGAGAGTGAGAGAGAGGAGCAAAGCACCTCTCACGTCGTTACTCTTCTCGCCCGATCGCGAACTTTCAATCGCAGCGAAACTTCGCACCTCTCCTGCAGCTCCATTTAGGTTTGCGCGTCGCGCGCGCCCGCTCCCATCAATCAGCGAACAATCGAAGCCCGCCAAACTCAAAAACAATGGCCCGAAAGAACCGACCAGGGGGGGAGAAAAAAATCACCCCGATAAGCTGATCCATCGTCTATCCACTCCCCCCCCCCCCTGCGGCCAAGCCAGACACAATACGCACGTACAAATCCGCTCACTCGCGCCCACACCTTATTAGCCCGAAACCGCGGGACCTTTTACCCTCCCGCGCCTCCCGAGGGCGTAGACGGAGCCAGGGATATATATCGGAGAGGAAGAAAAAAAAAGACGAAGAAACGGATCCCTCGCTTATATGTGTGTGCCTTATCAGCAGAAGAGAGAGAGAGTGAGAGGAGGGGGGAGGGAGCACGTGTGCGCGCGTCTTTCTCCAGCAGGGGGCGAGGGAGAGCGCGCGCACACACGCAGAGAAGAGAGGCGCCGGAGAGGCTAGAGTCAGTCTCTCGGGGAAGATGCGCGAAGCAGCAGCAGCAGCAGCCAGACGGCAAGGAGCTGCCCTAGGCGTCAGATCGCCGGCGCGCGTTCGCCTCTAGTGTAGCGCTGAAATAGTGAATCCGTGCCGCGCGTGATTGAGATTGTTTGTTTTTCGAATCGAGCCGGGGGATACAGTGGCCGAGGTTTTCGCGGGATAGAGAAGAGAGGGTTGGAGTGAAATATTGTTTTCTTTTTTTTTTTTGGTAGTGTTATGGTCGCTGGTATAGTGGAGTTCTGCTGTGAATTGAGAGTCGGTGAATGGGGCTGATTGCGGCTGATGATAAAATGAAATTTTATTTTTTTTTCATTTTCAGTTTGATTTTTTGTTGAGAGTGAAACTATTGATTGTTGAAAAGTAGAAAAGTTTTTGCACGTATGGACAATGCGATAGTATCATATTGTTTGAAATAGATAGGCGCGGCACTGTTTACATTGAAAATAATGCAGTTACATTTAGATTGCGTTTACAAACATTTTTTCACGATGAAAATATATTTTTATTTTATTGTTAACTTTTATTCAATTTCAACGGAATTATTATTTTGTTAAAATTACTCTAAAGTATACTTACGTATCATCTAAAAAAATATTAATATGTTTGAATTCTTTTAAATATGCTTTGTAAGACTTAATGCTCTCTACTTAGGATTACGCTAAAATAAACAAAACCACACACGGGATTATAAAAGTCTGTAGAGAGAATTAAAATCGTGCTGCAGTAAAATGCCTAGAATAAGAATATTAAAATCATTTTGTATATACATGGAGTAATTATTTTTAAAGCAGTCACATGTGGTTTTGAGATTACATTCAGCAGCCCTCTACCAACATTATGCGGTTTAATTGAAAAAATTTATTTATATACTTTATGTTTGTTTTGTATATTTTTTCCAGTAGAACTCCACTACACATAATTTATAAGTGATAAACATTAATTTATTCAATAAAATCTTAAATTCTTTTTCTATAATTTTATCAAGATGGATTAAAATATTTTAAAAATGAAATAAGTAAAAAAAATAATTAATCTGATAAAAAATTAATAAATTATAGTGTTTACTATAGGTATAAATATGGTACTAGAATTATTCATATAAAAAAACAGTTTTATTTGATAATTAATCTTTTTAAAGCAAAAATATGTTATAAGTGCATGTGAAAGTGCATTATAAAAGAATCAAAAGGCTGTGTTGTGGACCTAGAGAATTACCCTTCAATAATGGAATCACGCATTGCTAAGTAATGAAAACAATGCTTTGTAAGCGTTTGTAAGTTTAACAAGAAATCTTAAAATTTTGCTAGAATGCATTAGTAGTAATGATTAAATTATGCTTGACCACATTAACACAAACAAACCTTAAAGATATTACATTGAAGACACAAATTTATAGTTACTTTATTCATTAAAAATTAAAAGCGAATTATTAATAAAGTTACATATTTTATAAAATATACGATAAAGTGTTATCAACTACATTTTTAACATACAATATAAAAGCTTTTTTCAAAAATTTTTGCCAGCTGCAAAACATAAAAAAGCATAAATTCATATTCCTATAAATAATCTTGTCGGTGACAATTTTTAAAAAAACACGTGTGAAATATTCGCACGACAATAATAGATATGCTAATCCGGATTTTCGTGTATTCATTGAGGTCCATTCAATGCTGCTGCAAAACGGCTAAAAAAGTCCTTTAAATAACGTTGCTAAATATCTCTGTGAAAAAGCTGAACCTATCAATGAATTAGACTTGATTTTAATATGGAACTTGAGCTCTCTTGCCCTTATTTTATTTATTAAAATCATTATATTTTAAAAATGATTTGGTATAATAAATACATAAGTATATCGTACTATTAATTTCTGTATTTCAAACAAAAATTCAAAAAAGCACAATTATTCAAATATTCATGAGTATTGTATATTTATTGCGAACTGTTCCATTTAGGTTCTGAATAAAACTTGACTTACATTTTAAATAATTTTCATTGATCAATAAATTTTGTTATTAAATTAATAATTGTGTATTACTTGAGAAGAAAAATGTGAAATATTATTAGCATTGTATTTAATTCAGTAGAAACAGCCGGTATTGGTAAGACGACATTGTAACAGATCGATATACAAAGATAAACTATTTTCTACTATTTGATCACATATGTCACAAGTTATCATGAAGTTAAAGAGTCATTTTTAGTCTTTACTTACCATAAAGTTACAGTTTCAAAGTCGATAGTAAGTTTGCTTTTAAGTTTGCAAAGAACTCTGCTTAAAATTGCTTAAAAGATAACAAATTTAGCTGAAAATTTTTACAAAATTTTTTAAATTAATATATTTTCATAAAAAACAAACTAATTTTTTAAAAGCAAAATTAATTGAAATATTTAATAATTGCCGATATAACAATACTAACGAGCGAATGAGAATAATTCATCATTTGTCAAATTATCATAAAAATATTTATAAATACGAATAATCCCGAATCACTCAATGATTAATCCGCCTAGAAATATTACTATATTTTATTGTTTATACTTCTATATTAATAACACCACTGCTGAGTAATCAAGCCCAGTGGCCTTCATAATTCACGATCGAGGATAAACAAACATCCAGAATATTTCATCTCTAAATCATCATCATATCTAAAATTTCTACATCCGATAATCAAATGCACCGTCTGGTCGAAACTTATCACATCGAGATATTCAGGCGGTCTTAAAGAAAACGGATGTAAAACCCTTTTTTGCAACTCGAAAATTGGCGCTGTAAAATAAATCTTCCGAAAACCGGACCCCAGGGACCAAGTGGAAGCTGGGAGAAGAATAATAACGCTTTCCTACCCCTCTCCAGAAAAGGCTCTCGATATCCAATCAGATATCGCGTTCTCAAAGTAGATCCCCCCCTTTTCTTATCTGCGATGTTGACTTAGGGTGAACGTCTTAACTGCTGCCAATGCGTAGCGACTAACAAAAGGTTTTTAGCTACTGCGCTCTGATAGTAAAATTTTCGCGTTTTTCGGGGCCGGGATGGATAAAATAAATTTGAGAGACGATCTCTGTAAAAGCAGCTTTAGATAGCGGCGTTCTTTCGCGCGTAATTTGTAACAGTTAGCGAAACTTTGCTGTGCGCTTTATCTCAAAACTAAATATTTGATGTACAAAAGGTTTACATTCGCGCTTCCGAGCTGTTAACTTAGAACACTGTACACACGTTCTTAGACTTGGGATTTATATCACTAATCTTGAGGTAATACAAGACTGTAATTATGACTTAAGTATTAATCAGAAATGATGTAATATAAGTAAAATTCTATTAATTAAAATTTCAATTAGTAACTCAAATTACACGGGAACTCGAATAAATCCTAGATTATTAAATTTAATTCCAAGTTACAAATTTGATTAAAAGGCTATATTAGCACTGAAATCAAAACTTTATTTTCGCATTATCGAGCGGAAATTTCAATTTTGCATTAATTTTAATGAAATTAATAACGAAACTATATGACTAGTTTTAACTAATGACTTTCATATTGTAATAGGATTACCTACTGATCGTGTTAGTAAATAATCGAGTTTACTCGTGATGTGATTGGCCGAGCGCCTTTGCGTGCGCTATGACATGAAAATTCGTTGCATATTACGTGTAATTTAGATAGCTACATTTTAACTAGAAAATCACAGAGTTTAGCATGTTGCTTTAAATTAATGGGTGCGATAAAGCGCTTTTTAACCGTTAAATTTCAGTAATATCAATTTCGACGGTAATGATCAAGAAATAAAGGAAATAAAACAAACGAAAAATCATAAAAGAATTATATTACCATAACACAAAAAACAATCCGTAATTTAATTTAATAAAAAAATATTAATAAAAACTCAAGGAATAAACGAAACGAGCTTTTCGAGCATGAATATGTTTATGTCTACTGATAAACTAATCTTGCGCCAACTTGGCAGCATAAGGCGACATCCTCAAGGTAGCGAGCCACTTGCTCCCAATGGGGTTTCTGTTGCTTGCACTTGCAGCAGCAGTTTATCCAGGGAAAAGTTTGCAAGGTTGGTATTAACTGCTGCATGGGGTGCCGGAGAATTGTTCCGCGCCAGCTGATACATATTTATTAACTCGCATGGTGTTCATTATTGGAGAAGAAATTGAGAAACTCTAAATTATATTAGCTTTTATGATATTTAAAATTTTTATTAAATTCTGCAATTAAATAATGATAATAATATCGGTGTTATTTTGAATTTATTCTTTCTGTTTACCTTATATTTAAAAGTGAAAAAGAAAATAATTAAACTTTAAGCTGAAACTGAATCTCAACTAATGCGAAATAATCCTTATGTTAATTCCAGTATTTGCTTAATACCGACTTTGCAAAGTTTTCAGCTTATAAACAATAACAGCTTTCGCTCTAGCGTATCAGTTCTTATTATTACTTTCTTCAACGAATTAAAGTTTTTTAATTTTCCAAAAAGTTATTTTATTTAAATCTGTTAAGAACTATCAGTTTCCGAAAGCAGCATACAGATCTTTACCCGAAATAAAAAGAATAACGACAGAAAAGACCTTAACACAAAAATATAAGAATAAACCACAGTAAAATTTCAATAATAGATAAGATTACGATAGAAAAGAAAATTTATCAATTCCAGTTAATTAAAAGATATACAACTTCGCGCAGTCTCAACCATCGCAAATTCACAAACATGCTCAGGAAACTTGGGAAAAAAAAGTAACTAAAAAATTCACCACTACTCAGCGTTTACCACGGCAATCTCTTCTGGCGCTTTAATTTTTCATGCCTCGGAAAATCCAGCGAACAGCAAAAATCTAGCAAACGCGCTACATAACCTCGAAGCCGCGACGCTCACGTGGGGAGATAGCTGGGCGAGGCCCGCCGCCGGCTTTTTGCGGTTGATTTCCGCTAACAAGGCGCGATACAACGACGACGCGAACAATGAGACGCGTATACGTGTGTGCATGTGCTTCGATCGCAAAAAGCCGCCGACGCTCGCTGTGTAAGAGGAAAACGAAGAAGAGGGCGGAAAGCGCGCGAGGAAAAGCCTTGGCTCGATGCCTCGCGTGTGCGTGGGTGTGCATGGAAAAAAAGATGCGTCCTAGCGATGCGAGGATAAATTATTTATTGGATGTATAGATGCGCGGAGACGCACGGGCGGCCAAGTGAATTAGGTATATTGGGAGTTTTTTTGGAGAATTGTTTCGTTGGGATCATGCTAATTTTGTGCTGGTTTTTTGAGACGCGCGGGTGGCCAAGGAAGTTACTGTGAGTTTTTTGGAGAATTTTTATATCGGAATAATATAAATTTTGTGCTGACTTCTTTTAATCTTTTGAGGAGATTCAGCTTTTTGAAATTAATGAGGATTTTTGTTTTCTTTTTCGTTTATTTTTGATTTGCTTGAATTTTGTTCTGATATATTCATTAATATTCAATTTTGAGGGGCATTGATCTGTTTATCTGAGAAAAACTTTGTTATGTACGTTGCAACTTTGTAAGATTCATAACGTTATCAGCTAAATTGAACTTTTAAACTCCTGCACACTATCATTTCAAGCGAAAATGAACCGATTAATATGAATATTAACGTTCGATGTATATAGAGGGTATCGCGCGAGGTTTAACGCAAATTAAGCAGTAATTACTTCAATTTTACTTTGTAATTTACTTCGTAATTACTTTGTAATCAAAAGTTTTTTGTAAAAACAACTCCACCCAATAACTTTGCTATGAAAAAATCTTTTATACCTTTGTAAAATTTTCAACGTTAATTATAACTTTTCTCAATCCTGGAATACCCATGCAACACTCGCATCAACAATCCGCCGAATGGCCGCAAAAATAGTTTTGAATGCCCAACTTCCAAGGAAACCCTTTCTCCTCAAAGTCCGAAAAATCGATCCGCCGACTTCAAATCGGCCCAATTCTAATCAATCATCTCCCGAGCGCAACAATTTTTTTTCTTCCGCGCTCGTTAGACGAACTTTCCAAGAACTGCGCCCACGATTGGGCGCCACTCGAAGCAGCGAATCCTCACGCGACAATCAGCCTGGACATGCCGGTTCCTTCAGTTTCGTCGCCAAGAGTTTTCACTCTAGGGAAAAACGCTAACCTAGCCGTGCAGCGCGCGATAACGAGCCAAACTTTGGCCCGAGTCTAAAATTTTTATCGGCGAACTTCGCCGCATGAGATACGAGGCTACATCGAGAGCAAAATTATGTGTGTATACGGCGCGACGAGTGGCGCACTCAGGCTTTGTGTCGGCGGCTGACGTGGAAGTTGCTCGCTTGGGGGAGCAAATATTGGAACGGAGTACGCGCGTTTGTTTGGAAAATAATGATTCGCTTGGCTTTTTGACATGGAGCTTCGATGGCTCTTGAGTTGAGTTCGACGATTGTTGGGAGTATGATGTTCTGTTTGATCTTTGAGGGATCCGTTTGGGAAACATGCGGATTTTTGATGTATGGATCTTTGATAGGTAGAATCTTTTTTCTTTTGATAAAGTACCTGGAAGTGATGATTATTGAGATAATGGAAATTGAATATTTTTGGAAGTAATATTAATTTAGAGAGTTTTGGTTATAGGAAAATCTTTTCATTTTAGAGCTTTTTCATTCTAGAATGAAATAATAGAATGAAACAGACAGCTGTCACATTCAGAATAAAAAGTGACTTTCTCGGACGTAAAAGGTCGAAGACCTTAATATTTAAATCTTAAGTACATTTAACTTTAAAACAATCCGATTCTCCGGAGATAAGAATAAAATTAGCATAGGAATCCAATAAGGCCCTTCGTTGCTCTACACAGCCAGCAGTAGATACGGGACGAGTCCGATAAGACAACTGAACACCTATCGACTTTTTCCGAACTTCTCTCGCATAGCAAGAACCAGGCCGAGGACTGGAATTTTTAAACGAAATAAAGGCCTTTCGCGCTCTATGTACACAGACGGCAGCAGACTGCTTCAATCAGTCGATCGTACATATTAAAATCCAAACATCGATCAAAGCCTATAAGCCTGGCCGAGCGAAACGTGGAAACGTTTAAAATAACACGTCGACGGGGACACCTAGAGAGGGAAAATCCGGTGCTTCAGCGAAATTCCACTTGTCCTCCGAGGATCGTTGCCCTGAATTCACGAGACGACAGTGGAAATCAGTTTCCCGGACGGGAAAAATAAAAATCAAGGGAGCGCGTAATAAAAAACTCGCCCTCGAGACGTCGGCCGACGCGCGCGGCCTGGCGGCGAATTTAATTTTATTCGCGCTAGGATTTTTGCATACTGCCATACTTGCAGCTGAAAAGTCAAACATTTGTATCGTCGAAATATGCTTCGCAGCGGGTAGTATATTTTTCGATTTAGAATGCGTAGATGCGCGCTTTTGGGTATCGCGCTTCGTGCGTTTGAATTGACAGCAAGAGGATTATTCTGCGGAAAACGCGGATTTATAATTCAAGCATTTTTCAAATAAAATATTGCAGGCGCGCGGCTTTATTACGGTGGAGTGGTTTTAAAAATGATTTTGTAGAAAATGAATATTTCTCGGGCTTAAATTTTTCATGTTAAAATTAATGTTTTTATTGATCTGCTTTTTATGGGGCTGTTATATTTACATAAATGAAACGTTATAACGGAATATTAATAAAAATTTTTTGCATTACATAAATTTTTATTGAAATGATAGAAAGAACGTTTTAAATAAAATATATAAAATCCACCAAAAAATTGCTTTATTTTTTATTTTTGCTTATATTTGAAAAATAATAAAGCGCTAAAAATAAATATTCTGTTAAGTATTGATTTTATTTAAAAGATATTTAATACCTATTGATATAAAATATTATTGCACAGTAAGATTAGCAAAGTTAACTATGAAACTCTGAAAGTAACAAAACATAAAATATTTAACGTAACTTCTATTGAACTAAATAATGCATAGAATTAAAAAAAGAAAATAATTTGTAAATCTATCGCATGTAATTGACATCATAATTTTTGAGAAAAACTAAAAATCAATAAAATCCTGGTCTGGTAATCTAAGTTTAATACCATGCCATTAAACCGCATCAATAGTTATGGCAGTTTAATGACTTGCATTACAAAATTGTTTACTGCAAAGCCGCTGTTACAAATCATATTGGTAAACCAAATGCGAAATTGAAAAGTTTTACGACCTTATTAAAATTATGAATATTATAATGATACTGTAACGCCATGTTCATTAAAAATAAATGTCCTAGAAATATATTAAGAAGGTCAGCCATTCTTATACACGACTATTCATAAATAAACAACTTTCAAATTTCCACTAAACACATGTAACGTAATAATGAAAAATTCCGAAACAATAATGAACAATAACTTTACCATTCGACGTAAAATCGCTAATTAATACACCTTTTATTAAACATTGTGACAAGCTGATGCCGCTCAATTATACGCTTGACGAGAGACGGTGGGAGAGTTGGCGCCCTACTGTTGCATGTATAAAGGGATTAATTGTAACAGTACCGAGTTACAATATGTTTATACAACGCCGATATTTTGCTCCTATGACTGTATCGATTCTGTGGGCAGCTTTGACAGCCGGGAGACTCGCGTTAGCGGCTTTACATAATAACATCGTCGTGTCTGTACACGTGTAATTTGCATTTACAGAGCAAATTTGAATTCTTATAAATTCATTTATTTCATGTAAACTAAAATGCAGCAAGCCCACGCGCTTGTATTAATAGTTCCAAATTTGATTCGAGAAAATTTGTATCGCTACTAAGACTCTTGATAATGCAATAAACATTTGATTAGCGAATATTTCGATCGATGGTCCAATCGAATGCGACTGGAACAAACAGAATATATGTATCAAATTGAAATATTTGATTTTATGTATCAAAGTCAACAGGCACCGGGATGCAAATTGAAACTAATTGCAGCATACCAATTGAATTGTTTAATGATAAATGTAGTATCGTAATTTACTCGCGGAATTGTCAGCTGCTTGGTAATAATTCAAATTTCAAATAGGTAATTTTGCAGAAAATTAGAAAGCCATACGTCATTATCACTCACATATACGAGAAACTATCAAGAGCTTCGTGTAATATTACTTTTTTACGTAAATAATTAAAATATCGATAAAATAAATCTGCTGTTAGTCTTTCACTTTTGTCAAATCTATTATTGTTTAAATTTGACCGAATACTCGGTAACGGTACTTCGGTACGTACTACGAAAACATACCGCCAGAAAATTTTAAATGACTTTAATTCCTATACTATCAAATTCTTGAGCACACCGTAATTAACCTTATATAAATAAAATCTCTTTAGTTCCACCAAGCTAATCAAATTAAACCTTCTTGCTCCGAAAGTTTCAATTTTTTAATTGAAAAGGAAAAAAAACTCGCGTCTCGGTCACATTACCCCAATAAGACACTACAGCCCGCTAACTTTTTAATCCAATGAAGGAAGGAAGCGTGAAAGTAAGCCGCGAAAAAGATTGCCACGAGTTGCATCGCACGTAAGAAGAGTCATTTCTATTCGCCAGCATCCGATACTCTCTAGTCTCTCCAATGTACTAAGTGCATGCATAAACAAGGAGGATTAGAAAGAAGAAGCGCGCACCGAAAAAAAAGAGGAAGGCGTCGGCACGTGCGCTCAAAGAAAAAAGCGCGAGATATTTCCGTTGCTTAAAAGAGCTGGCTACGGGGAAAGAGAGAAGGAAAGAGCGAGGATGCGCGATGAGTCGGGGAAACCACGAAATTAGAGTTCCGGTTCATTTTTTCTTCTTCTTCGGTCTGGGATTATTAAGGTACAAAGGAAAATGACGCGGTTTCTCTCGCTCGGCTAGCTTGGTTATTTAGCGCCAGGAGCGAAGGCAAAAGCGATCCGATGGAAATTAGAATTATAATTAAGGAAATATTTTTATTGGTAGCTGGAGTAGATAATTAAGGATTTAGCGTAGTTGATAAAGAGTAAGTGCGCGAGTGATAGAGGGAATGGTAGAATAGCTTGTTTGGAAAAAGTATAATTTTATAAATTTGAATAAGTAAATTATTTTTGGTAAATGTATAATATATTAATTTATAAGCACTTCATATTATTTTCGATCATTCTTTTACAAATAAAATAAATAGTATATTTCAGCAACTACTATATAATGAATTAAATTCATATTACGTTATTTTATTACTGAGATTTTTCATTATTTAGAGTAAAAAATTTCAGTATCTATTTAAAATCAATCGTTAAATAAGTTGCATAATTTAAAAAATGTTAATATTATAACAATTCTAAATATTTCTTTATTTAAAAAAAAAATTCAACAAACCGTAACAACGAACAAAAACCGTTTATCGGCAACAATTAAATTAATTAAATAATTCAGAAGTAAAATCCTGAAATAGATTACGTAATATCATACGTCATACTCCAGACAATATTCACGGCAATCAAACCACCACTCAACAAATCAACATCGTCAAATTGTTTCACAACAGCGCGCCCGGATCCTCACAAATTTCCAGCGTCGAAAAAAAAACAAAATAAATAAATATCGCGGCAAAACTGTCCAGGCTACCGCAAACAGGTGAAAATAACATCCTGCCGCCGAAAATTTATGGCAATCAAACATCTCTTCCGACATTACCGAAATTGTTTTTCAACATCCCGCGGGTTTTCTCATTTAACGCTCGCACAGCGCTTCCAGAAGCGGCCTCAAACAAAAGAAAAAAATACACACAGTCACGACAGCAAGTGAGAAAGCGTCGATTCGCGTGAGAATTCGCGCCAAGCCGAAGCGAACGTGCAGAGGGTGCCAAATGTGGGACGCACTCGCGACAATCCCTTTAAAAAGATTACGGTTATGTGCATCATAACGGCTAACGAGATAACAAAAGTCGCCTGCTTTTCTTCCCCTTTTTCCGCATTCTCTCGCTCACGCATCGAGTGCATTGTCGAAAAAGCCGGCAACTTTGCGAAGCTCCTTCTTGCCCCGGACGCAAACAAAAGACTCTGAACAAACTCGGCTTTTCTCGCTCTCGCATGCGTTTTTCCGTCGCCCGGTCTCTTTGCTTTTGTTACCCTTTAGCGAACGCGGGGGAGAGAAAAGAGCGCACAAACGTGCAAATTGCGCGATACACGAGCGAGATAAAGTGCGGCACATTAATTTTTCCTTCGCGCGATAAATTCGAGCTTCGCTTTGGGGGATGTCGTCTGTGCATTATGAAGTGGGGAAAGGGCTGAGCTGTGAAGTGCTAAATTAAATAACGGGGACAATTTAAAAGCATGGTAATTATTCAGGGGTTTGCTGAGTGTATTATTACGGGAGGAATGTTGGGCCAATGTTTGAAATGTGGATAGATAATTATGATTAAGTACTTAAGTATAAACAATGTACAATGTTAAGCTGGAATTTATATGTACTTTTTAAGGTTTATATTCATGTAATTAGATATTAATTAGCTTTCTCTTATAAGTAATTTTTAGCTTGAGCTTACTTTAAATTTAAATTAACCAATATTTAACAAATATTTAGATTTTATAGTTATGCAATTTAATTTTAATTAGTTTTAAAGCATCATACACCTACAGATGCTTAACATTTTTAAAGAACGTATGTGGAACCAAATAAATTTATCTTAAAACATTGAATGCATTTCAACGATCCAAATCTTAAATCCATTGCATTCTAAATTAAGCCTACTTTCCAGCCTTGGAGCGAGTTAAACTTTTATTCAAGTGTCGCTGCATTGGCGCCAATGCGTCAAGTACAGTTGTACAGTGGTGGGCCGTGCTGAAAAAGTTTTCTCGGAAATTTATTATTCTTATTCCCAAAGTTTCTTGATGCATTGTTTTGTTGAAACTAAGTAGAGCTATATATCAGAGCGAAGAGGAATTTCTTTTGAATAATGCCAGACGGAAAAAAGAGCATCCATCGGAAAGATGCCGATCATAAATTTTACATGGGCAGCTAAAAGTTCCAGCTTAATTATAATAAACTGTTAGTCGAGATGAAAGTTGGGGGCGGTTTCATAACAGGAGGATAACTCATTTAAATTTTTGACTGTCCTGAAGTTTTGCGATTTCAGTCGATCGTTGAATAAAACATCATTTCAAAATGTAGAGGTCATTACTTTGAAGTGGGTTTCTTTTGAATCAAAATGATATTTAATCAGTTGCTAAATATACTAATTTAAAATATATTGCGTTATTAACAAAGACTAAACATTTTATTGAATATTTTAGGTATGATAATTTATTTTAAAATATAAATAAATTTAACTTATTCAGAGCAATATAAACTTAAATGATTTTTAAGTTTCGCTTAATTATCTGAAATTTTCAATTTCATGAGACAAATGTGATATAAATGTCATGATGAATATGAACAAATATTTACATTATTGTAAACTCAAACAATGGAATAAACCATTTATTAAAATATTTAAAAAAAATTATTATTAATCCATCATTACATCATACACACTTTTTAAAACATATATTATTTTGTTTAATCGATAATAATTACTTTAAAAATTCTAAAAGTCTATAAACTCTCATAATCATACCATTAAAACTGCAATAAACGTATCGATTACCAAAACAGCAAATAAAAGGCAGCTACATTAAAATATTATCCATCACTACTCGTCTAAATCTCCAAATATCCATCGAATTCGCCCCGAATTAATCAAAGCACACAGCATTATAATCAAATTCCAATAAATATTTATTTCGCCATTATTTCGAAACGCGTATCTATGAAACGCGCGCAAGCGCGCATACATTAGTCCCAAGCGATAAATCAGAAAATAGCCTCGTTGCCTCAGAACGCGGCCATTTTCCAGCCAATCCTCAGCAAACACTCTTCTTTTCAAAGTAAGCCTCTCGATCCAGAAGTATCAAGCCGCAACAAATCCCCAGCACTCTAGCCGCATAACCGAACTCTCGTGCGACAAAAAAATGCGGCAAACGTGAGCGCGTCTCCGCAAAACTCAAGCAGTGCTCTATCTCTGAAAAAAAAAATAAAAAATAATACCGAAAAGAAGAAGCAGTGTCCAAAGTGGCGGGCCAGGCGACGAAAAAGATGACGCGCAGCGAGCTGGACAGCGGCGAGGGCGAGGAGCGTCTCCGGCGGCTCTCGATCTCGGTCGTGCGGACGCTCTGGGGCGACCACGAGGGCCGCTGCAACAACAAGGCCTGCGTCCTCTGCCTGGCCGCCTCCGAGGACGAGCATCCCCATCACCAGCGCGGCGCTCGTGGCTCGCTAATGGCGAGCTACCGGCTCCACGAGCCGCCCGACCACACCTGAGAAGAGCTTTTCGCCGCGAATGAGCACGCTAGAAAGGTATTAACGCCTAGTCACGATGCACGATGCATTAGCGTCTTTTAATTAAGTCTCATCTTCTCTTTCCTCTCTCTTTCTCTCTCTCTATCTCTCTCTCTCTCTTTCTCTCTCTCTCGACTTCTCTCATCTGTGACTTGAGGGATTTATTTTTGGGCTGGGGTGGAGGGGTGTTAGTGTTTTGATTGGGAGGGTGGGGAGTGAGAGGTACTGATTTGTGTGAGGTAGTGTTTGTCGTGCTTAACTGTGGGTACTACACTGCACACACACACTGTAGAAAGAGGTTTTTTGAATGAGTATACGTCGAACGCTTGACTTCACCGTAAATATAGAGTAGACTATCTGACGATTAAATTATTGATTTTTGTTTTTATTTGGGTTTATCGATTACTGTTACGAGTGTTAAAGGTGTTTTATTGGAAGTAATAAGTGGAATTTAAGAAACTGATAAGCATGCTCGTCTGACCAAATCTATGTGTAACTACTTGTAAAATTTATTTTTTATTTTCTTTTTTAGTTCGATAGCATTTTAATGTGAGATTACTCTCAGAATTTAATTTAGAACAAACTTATTCTTAATTGATTCTTCTTTCTGAACTACTATTGACACATTTTTCTTGCACGTACTTCGCCATAATCATAACTTATTACAATTTATTCTGGATGAAAATATTTTTCTTCAGATATGATGATTCTACGTATAACATTAATTGAATATTTGTAATTTGATTTAGAATACGCATTTTGAAATAATTACTTTCTTTAGTTTGAAAACACGTTTATAGGATGAATGGGCAAGACCCAATAATTGTCAAAACTTTAAAAGTTGATTCTTAAAATTAATAAAAGAATAATGTTTAAATATGCTATTAAAATTATTATTATTAATTAAATTTTTAGAGACATATAAAGGTCACAATTAGAAAGAAAATATAAAAATCCGAGGAAAATAGGTTTTTTAGAATTTCATAATATAAAATAAGTCGTTGAATAAAAATTTAAATTTCACTTTATAATATTAAAAATTTAAAACCCTTGTAGAGAACAGATTATTAAAGAACTTACTTTTTATAAGTACTTGTTAAGAAATAAATTATAAAAGAAAGTTTCTTACACTGTACACACAATTGTGCATTTTTAATACTATACCTTTGTAAAACTTGTTGTCTTAATTAAAAAAAGAATTACTATTACACCGTAAAAGATGCTATCTACTGCTCTATGAAAGTATTTTCATAGCTTATTTTTTATATAAATTTGATATTATATATAGAGAAAAATACAGTTTTTATAATTTAAAATGTTTTCATGATAAGAAGATATTCTAATAGTGATATACTATTAGTTTGAAATTCTTAAAATAAAAATATTTTAAATTGCAAAGAAAGTATTTTTCTATATATAAATATATTTTTTTCTTTACATACATACATATATACAAAACCCCTGGTATCCAAATTTGTTATTAGTAATAAATTTGCGAGGCCAATAAAAGCAAGCCGGCAATTTCCCCGATCGGAAAGGAACACCCTAAAAGCCCCACAATACCCGCGACAACAACAACAATAAGCTCCTCAGCCAAGCGAGCGATCGATGAAAGAGAAAAATCCACCACACCATAACCTCGATTCATTTCCGCGCGCGCCTCCCCCACCCCCCTCCCCCCTCCTCCTTCACTCGAGCGCGTCCTACGACCTTGCCAAAAACCACCCTCGCCTCTCTCTCTCTAGCTGCACTCTCGCAATGAAATATCGACGCGACAAATCGGGTCACACACGCACACAGCCGACTGTGTACACAGCGAATTACATGTGAAAATTCAAACTCCAATTACACGCCGTGTACGCACGCTAGTTTTTCCGGGACGCTCGAGTAACGCGCTGATGTCACCGCGCGCAAAGCGCCGTGAGTACGAAACGATCTTGCGAGCGCTTTGAATTTTTGATCTGCCGTTGAAATGCGCGGGGTATGCACTGACTTTTTTTTAAACGCTCGGTTGGAATAGAATGGCTTTTTATCGTTCATTCTGCGCTGGGCGTATTGAGATTTCTGTTTTCGATTAAGCGCGCGCTTTAGCTTTGGTTGGAAAAGCGAACTGTTGTGATATGTTTTCGTTGGGTTTATCTTTTTGGTTTCAAGATTAAATTGTCAATTATTTAAGAAGATTGAATTTTTGTACTCGTGAAATAAATTTAATCGGAAATTCTTCTAAAAATTCTAGTTTAAATTTATTTTACTGCTTCTTTTGATGTCTTTACTGCAAGCAGCTCGCCAAGAAAGCTCTTAGTTGGCAAACTCGAACCATTTTTTAACGTCCGCAAACCGAAAAGTAAATACATTTTTTAAAATCGGTTTCTCCTTGTATCCGTTTTCCGAAATAATTTTTCAGAATTTCGGTCGCATCGAAGCTCCCTAAAACACTGAGACACGCCTACACCATTAAATCACAAACCGAATTTAACAGCGACCTCTCCTATATCTTTCTCAATTCATTATTCTCCGATTCTATCTCCTCCAAGTTATAACATTCATTCCAGACATGATGGTCCATATCACAGGATCCAGGTCCCACAAAAACGCACTAACCCACATAACGACAGCGCGACTTATCGGACCTCAAAAACCCCATTCAAAAGCCCCGAATTCACACTCTAATAGTCGCAGATTCAGCCCTAAAGTTACCTCATAAAACCCATAACATAATAAACCCATAACCGGCCCACCCCCACAGTTCCCCTAGACAAAGCGAGCGCAAAGGTTGTTTAGTGCCCGAGTGACTCGGAACGAGCTGCAGTCGCGCCATCAGCTGTCTCTCCGAGCCTCTCCGGCCGCAGCTCTATTACCCTACGCCACCCCCGCACTAACCTTCGGCGATCATTAGAAAGAAGGAGCCGGCGCGTCGAGAAATGGGACAGAAAAAAAAGCAGGAGGATCGCTGGAAATGGGACGTTAACGGGAAAACTGCGGGGATATAACAATACCAGGACGCAAGGAGGGGGGGAGGCCGGGATATTAACCGGCGCGTCCCCCCATTGTTTCACAGTGCGCGCGTGTCTGTGTATGTGCGACTGCTCATTGTTTTGCGCGCGCTCGATGTTATTAGGGTAAAGGCGCGACCGGCTGGCCCCCTCCCATTGACCGGCGCTTTACTGGCCTGTTATTTATGTGCTAAAATGGGAGTTTCCGCGTTTTGAGAGGGAGATTAATTATTATCGGGGGCTAATTTGCCTCTCCGCTCTCGAGAGCTGCCAGCGACGGGGCGGACGGGGCCGGCCAATTGTTGAACTTTAGGAATTACAATTGGAAATTGGATTAAATTCGAACGGGCGAGGGAGGTTGCGAAATGCGGAGATAAATATTTGCACCATGTAAAAGCGTTTTGTTTGATTTAAATGAATTAATGCTTCGCGGCGCTGGAGTATGGTTGATTGCTATTTGAATTTTCAATCCTTGCCTTTTAATTGTTGCTTCGCTCGCGTATCCATGTCCGTATGCGGACAAATATTATGATATAAGGCAAAAAATGTTTATTATTGTTCAGAACAGATGCAGGAGTTTTTTAACAAAAAACTTCTTCTCGATTTTTTAAATTTACATGCTTGTAACTAAATGAGTACATGAATTTTGTTTACTGTTTGTGAATAACGCTCGGTGTTTCTTGTTAATTAATCATCAGTAATAATATCTTATTCAGGTATTATCTTTCTTGTGGTAATTAGCGTGAATGAGCAATTACTGGCCGTTCAGCTACAATCAACTTCATAGTTTCCAAACACTTGGCATTATCACTTTGAAGCGTTAATGAGGCATTCATCTATTAAAAACAAATATTTCGCGACTCCTGATTAAAATTGACTGTTAAAAACGTTTTAGATAAAGTGATGATTTTTAATTTTTACATATTATATTATATTCCTGATTCACAGAAAGTGCATATATATTTAAATATAATGTAAGTTGTAGATATAACTTATTATTAAAATTTAGTATTTTACGTTAAGTATAAAAAGAGAGCAGAGCGAGTTGTACAGACAGATAGATTGAAATTCTTAATAACTTATCGTAAATATGGTATATAAAAATTATTGAACTTTTACTTTTTAATTTTTGTCAAAGAGTAAAATGTAAATATAAAAGTAAGCACAAAAGTTATTATCAAATATTGTGTTTACAATAAGTTATAAAGAGTCTCCTATCTACCTGTGTAATTCACCTCGCTCAGCTCTATGACTACTAATAGGCTAATAATATACTTCTAGTAATAATCTACTAGAAATACTTGAGCAAATAGCTGTTAGTTAGAATTAGCTATTATTTAGCTATTTATTTAGAAATTGTATGTTTTTACAATCAATTCTATTACTTGAATAATGCATAATTTGTCGCTTGCTTCTAAATTAGAATAGATTAGAAAGGGTTGAAATAAAAAATTAAAAAATTTAATGTTTTTTTAAAAGAACTAATGCTTTTTAATTGAATAAGAGATATTCTATTTTCAATATAAATTTTTTATCTTATGAAATTACTATTCTTTATTCTACAATAAAATATTTCTGAAGCTCGATGCATTAGATTTATAATTTAATTTGCAGACTCAAAATTACATTACAGTTAGAATAAATTTAAGAGTAGAACAATTAAAATATTCACCGCTTCGAATTTTGGATTTACTATTTAATTTGCAGAATCAAATATGTACCACAGTCAAAATAAATTTGAAAGTCAGATAATTAAAATTTTCAACATTTTTCTATTTTCAAAGAAAAAACATTGTAATGTTAAAATTTACAAATTAACAAATCAATAAATCAATAAATCGATGCGGCAGTCTGCTGCAACAAACTTACTTATTATTTTATGGTCTTAAAAATATCTTGTATCGGAAATCCATTACTTTACAAAATTAAACCTGAAATTAGTACTTCTACAACACATGTAGCAAAGTGCAAACATCTGCAAAAATCTTTTTATTTCTACATTTTCAATGTTGACACAATGGTTCTTAACAAATTATAATTGTAATTTATAATCTAAGTAGTGTATTAACAAACATCTTTTTAAATTCTTCTCTTTTAAAACAATACAATATATTCGACATTTTAATCAACTGTTTATACTACTCTAAATTAAGTTGAATCTTATCTACATATAATTTGATTAATCACGTAATTCTTAAATAATTGTTTTTCTCCGTATGTGTATTTATAATCCAAGATATTGAAGTTTAATCAGTTTATCCTGCAGAATTTATTAACTAAAATATGGAGGGCTCAGTGTCAAAGGGAGCCAAGTCTATTTTGAAAAACGCTTTTTTTTAATGAAGAAATCTCTATATTTTTGAAATTTTAGTAACAAAAACTTAGTTATCCTTGGATTCTGCAATATCCAAACACAATAAATGTTAGTCAACTATTTAAGTTTACAACATTTTCTTAAGAATATGTAAAATGCCACTCAGTCTCCTTTGGTTCTGAACCCTCCATATAATAGTCATTGATATTGCAGAAGTCTTTACATTGTCAGATACGAACAATATTTTCAGACTTTGACGTTCTGTATGGTTTAAATTAGTTCTACACCTTCACTCCACTTTCTATCGCAACACTAATACCAAAAATGATATCGAACTTATTTACCTCAATCCTCTACCTCCCAAGTCTTTCCCGCAAATTAAACTAAAACTTTCCTCAATTCCAATCACGCAGCAGCAGCATAATTCTTGGCAATTCCCATTAATACCCAACTAAGACTTTCGCGCTACAAGCCATCATCTTACTGGGATTTTAAGGGCCCGGAAGACTAAGCAAACCCAAGTATATCTCCCCTTAATTGATTTCGCCGCCTAAGCGAGTGACTGAGGCTGGCCCGATATACACCTCGTCGTCTTTCTTATTAGCGACATCAGCTCCTCGCTTACTCGATAAAACTTTTAAGAGGGCCGAGTTTAACACGCTCTCACATAAACAGCGAGGATTTCATGGCTCTGATGAACTTTTATCATTACGCCCGATTCCCGGCGGCTTATCGAGGCAACTTTGCCTCTCCTGCTATCTCTCCTCTTCCTTCCTTCCGCTTTGCTCTCTCTTTCTCCTCTCTTTTTTTTTCGACGCGACACCCATTCAGCTCACGTATCTGGAGGACGCAATTTTCCGATTCCAGCGACGTGCGCCTAGCTAGTAGCTAGTCCACCGAAAACTTCCGAAAGCGCAAAGGGACCCTTGGTCTGGTTCTACTCTGCTGCATTCCCGTTGCCGCTATTTTTTGTACGGGGCAATAGAGAGGCGACGCTTTAATTGTTGGTGTAGGGGGATTCATTAATTTAGAGGTAATTTTGTTTGGCGAATACTTAGGCGTATTTATTCGTTTTAATCGAAAGCTTTTACAGTATACGACAATTAATTTCGTGTAAGAGGCGTTGGTTTTTTAAAACTTTTATCTAGTGATTTAAAATTTAGAAATCGAGAAATAAGACTTTTTAGAAAAATCCATAGGTTGAATGGAAGAATAAAGCAGTATTAAGTTTAAATTGGAAGCTTGTAATTATAAAAATAATCTATTCAGTTTATATATTTAAGTGAGAATATTAATTCATATGATATACTCAACAGCTCGATGAATCAACAAAATACAATATTTCAAATCTTGATGGTGATGAAAAAAAAAACTATTTATAATACATGAACCAATTCATCTGTAGTAGCATTAACTACATACAGTACTTTACCTCTAGAAAGTCGAAAATCTTTCAATTTTTTCTTTTTTGGCTTCTGGAGCTCTTTACTTTCAATATGTTTATATATATTACTCCAGTATGTAAGCGCAAATACATTTGAGTATATAATCTACTGATTCTCTATTCAATTTTGAATTCGAAAAGAAAATTAAAGTACCTACAAGTCATAAAAAGTGCCAGTTCTAAAGCTTGTTGAAACATATTGAGATGTATGTTTGCTAATGTAGGACAAATATAGATTGTAAAAGTGGCAGTCTTTAGTTTGTAGGTCCAAGATATCTACGTGCTATTTTGAAGAATTTATACAGATATTTTGAAATTTGTATTGAGAATCATTTTTCTATTTATTACGTATATAAAACTTAATAAAAACTTCAAATGTAATTTTAAAACTGCAAAATTTAATTAAAAATAGCCATCTATCCAGATAATTTTTATCAATTTAGTTTAATTTTTTAAACATCAATCATTTAAAAAGAATGAGCTTACCTTGTCACAAAATATATTAAGACAATATATACTAGTGTTGCAATTTTATTTAGTAAGATAGAGGAAAAATTTGAATACTTATCTTTAAAAACATCAAGTAGACATACTGTTTCAACAATATTAATATGAATGAGTTGCTATGATAAGTTCTTTTTTTAACTAAAGAAATAGTGTTGATTATTTTAATAACTGCCATTTTCTTCAACTTTTTCTATAAACTGTTCAGTAAATTAAATGGAATCTGTTCCAGTCTTATTTTATCAGTTAAAGAACATATTTTTAATCGTAGTTGGCTTGATTAAACTTGACCAAATTTTATCAGATCAGGCCAAAGCTGACTCAGCTCATCTATGATACGATCCTTACAATATGTGAAGGGAATGTTCTTTGATTTTAGTTAAAACAAAGTCTTGATTAAGGCACTTTATTACTTATATTTTTTTATATGCTTTATATTAACCATAAATATTTATGTAAAATATGCTTTTCGAAATCTAATATTTTGAATTATTTGCACCTTAAAAATGTTATTCTTGAAATGATTCTAATGATAGTAGATGGTTAAATAGATAAAGACTCAAATGGTTATACTATCAAGAAATTTTTATTTTGATCATCAACGTTTCCTTAAAAACTTATATTTTTCTCCTCGGCCCTAAGTTTTTCCCTGCATAAGGCCGAAATGTTGTTAAAAATCAAAATAAAAATTTTTTGATAGTATAACCATTTGAGTCTTCATCTACTTGAAGAACGTTTTTTAGAATAAATTCCATAAAAAATATTAAGTATAAATATTAAAAGGTTACATCCAAAATAGTTATGGTTAACTGTATTGGATAATTCTTCTAATTGTTTAATCATAATTGTTATTGAATTTATTGGTTATGCGTGTATTTATTTTTATAGGGACTCAAACAGCAAATAAGATTAAAATAAAGAAATAATAATTAATTTCTAAATTATTAATTGGAACATATTATAAATTGGAATAAAACTTTAGCCACAATTATATTCCTCATTTTGGATTTATTTTTATTACAGCATTGAAGTTTATTATTATTTAATAATAAAAAATCTCTTGTTACGTTAGAAATTTCAATTGTAATGATTTGTAAACAACATTTGGTTACTAGATGAAATGACTAAATTATGAAAGAGTTGAAAAAATTTAATTTATTACTAAAGTTCAGTCTTTGACAATCTGAAATAGGTGTATTTGCTTTTTTCTGCATAGAATACCATCTCGAAGTTTCATCAAAATCCATTTTCTAGAAGCGAGATCTTCTCCTTGTTAGTGCAAATTAATTATTTATTTATATTATCACCTTGTACGTTATTCTAATATGATATATTATCAATTTTTAAGTGTTTTGAGTTTTCTAATGCTTAAAACAACGATTAGATCTAAAATAGAAAAACGTAAGTGAATTTCAAGGTATGTGGAATGAGAATGAAAGCCTAAATTAGATAATAATCTTTTAATAAATATTAGAAAAAAAACACATTGACTTTTACAAGTTAACTAAGTAGATACGCTATTAGATACTAGAAGTAAGAAGCTTTCATCAGAATTAAGTAGTAATCTCCGCCGCCCCTAATTCGAAACCAAGCATGTAGAAAAGTACAATTGCGCAAATGAACAGCTTTGATAGAATTTTAATAAATAAATGCTTCTTCCAATGTTAGATTTAAATCCACATTTCTTAAACATAAAAAGTTGCAGCAGTAGAAACAATGCAGTTAAAAAAAGTTAGTGCATTCTGTGATAATTTTTAATATTTTAATATATACTGAGTTTTCAAAGCCTCTGTTAATATAGCATGTCTGTATGTGTACCCTTTTAATCGCTTCATACCTTACGTTAATTTATTTTTATGGAATGGCAATTTCAATTCTTCCTTTAAAAAATATATTGCATCTTGTACATGTAAATAAAAGAAGAAAGAATGCAGTCAATTTTAATTCAATTGAACGAAAAATTAGCTTTAACTGTTTGAAATAAAATATTAGCATTTAACTAACAGTAATAATACTAATCAGTCAACAATTTTACTTTTCACCAATTTCGTCAAATACGAACTCTCATCGAAAATTCCATTCCTCTGCAAAAATAATTCAAAAAGCTCGATGAAAGAAAATTCACATTTCTCTTGGGACAGAAAAAATATCTCTCGCAGTCAAAATTCTCTTTGACGTCTGCCGTTCGATAGAACGAGTTGAAGTCAACATACGCGCAAATTGTAGCAGTCATTCTCCATGGTATCTATCTGTATGCGATAAAAAAAAGCAAAAAAGATGTGCTTTATCGTTGCAAAAGACAAATTCAATTTCCAACAAACATTCCTTTACTAACAGACGTCGCACATCTAAACATAATTGATCAAAAACAATGCGTCTCCCGCTTTTTTCCTCTTATCTCGCTGAAAAAGACAAACACACACAGCGACAAAAAGGGACCGTCCCTTGCCGCGCGTGAAAAATAGAAACTTATTCGCGATCTTATAAAAGTACTCTCTCCCCTCGATCTCGATTACCGGGCGCAGGTATCGTCCGGAGAGGATCTGCTTGTTTTCTTTTTTACGCTCGCGAAGAGCATAGGGGCTGGTATAACGCGGAGAGATAAAAAAAAAGGGAGTGCGGGTAAGCGAAACGAAGTTTTCGCTTTAACGCGCGCGGATCCTTTTCTTTTATGCAGGTCGACGAACCAAGCTTTTACGGGACGCTTGTATCGGTTATCCGTATTGTTCGCAAAAAATGCAGCTAAAAAGCCATTGTTCTTCTTTTTTTCACGGCTGCTTTTATTTGCCGCGCTTTGCAGGAATGCTTATTTCGTCGATAAAGTTTATCATTAACCCAAGGGCGCTGGTGCAACAAACTTTTTTAATTTAGCAAACTTCGATGCTGGTGGTCTTTAGAGTTTGTAAATTATTATCAATGCTTTATTTGAAATAAACTTTAGTTTTTATAGATATTATGGTGTTTTATAGGAAGTTGACTCTATTATTCGTCTTTGTAGAATGACTTAAATTCGTAAATGAGATTTAGATCAATAATTTCGTTATTTGAATTACAAATTTTTAGTATTAATTTATAAACAGAATAAAACTGATATATTGATATTTAAACTGTATTAATAGAGGTATTTCATTTAAATTATAATTTTTTTTATTATTAATTTGTAAGCAGAATGAAACTGACTGATATTTCCAGTTACAATCAAAGATAATTTCCCGTTAATCTGACAATAGCAGAGGATTTTCACTGACGGGAACGTGAGGGGCTTTATACAGTACACAGCTAATGCTTCTATAATTTTGGTTTTCGTTATTTGATTTACTCGGTTTCCAGTCCTTCTGCAATTCTAAGCCCAATTTAGAACTTCCTAATTGGACGCAATCTGCTACAAGAGAATTCTAAACTTCAACGCGTGAAATTTCAGATTTCATTTGAATGATCGCAACAAGTCTAACAAAGGAAACTTAATCTTATTAGAAAATAAAAATTTAATATTAAATCTTCTACAAAAATGAAATACGATAATGATTGTAGAATGAGGAGTGCTTTATGAAAAACGTATTCTTATAAAGCTAAATTAAACTTGACCTACTTTTTATAATAAAATTTTCAGATTAAAAATATTCAGTTTATTTTTTGTAATTCGTTAGATTTATTGTTAACATTAAAATCTTAGTACTTTAATTTCCAAATAATATCTCACTCAACCATCCGAATAAACCAACGTCATTCCAAAATGCCAAAATTTTCAATAAAATTTAACCAAGCACCTCTTATACTATTTCCCGTCGCGGAATTACGAGCGCTACAAACGGCGCGAAAATGCAAAACTACAAATCTCGAAAACTGAAAAACTAGGATAAAACAAAATAAGCGCCGATTTAACGATTGAAATAAAGCTCGGAGCGTAAAACCGAAACTTTTTCAGCGAAATTATCGCTCGTAACCATAACCGCGGCCCTTTTTCCCTTAGCCGCGCGGCCTCGTGTGTGTATACGACTCTCGGCGGGAAGATTTTCTTCTTCCGAGTTTTCGTGCCAGGCTATAACGCGACGGCGGGCGAGTGACACGAGAAAGAAGGCGCTCGTCGGCCAGTTTTTCTAAGACTTCCTGGAGAGGCTCGCAAGCTCGACGCTTGCCCGCAATTACCTGCTCTTCCGGGCCGCGTGTATATACCAAAAGACGGGGAAAACTAAGAGAAGACTCGACGACGCCTCATATTAAGGGTATTAGTGTCACGAGGTCCATTAGAAAAATATAAAGAGATCGGCTTATATCGCTCCATAACGATTTTTAAAAGCTCGGGCCGCGAGTGTGCTTGCATCGTATTACATTTTGATGCATTTTTCAAAATCGTTTTGCAATCTAATCGTGAGCTTTTTTATTGTCCGTTGGTAGCGCGAGGGTTAGTGCGCTTTTTTGTCGTGAAGTTTCGAGTTGAAGGGCTTTTATGGGGAGAATGAAGTTTTTAATTATGGTCAGAGTTTTTATGAGGCGCGTTAAAAGGAGCTTTTTTATTTTTATGAGGTACACTATCATTTTTATTTACTTGCATATCACTTCAAAATGAAGTTATTAACTGGGTAATATGTTTATGAACGTTACTGAATTTTATTTTAACGAAGAATATTAAAGTCATGTAATTCAACTGTGATACTAAAATTGGACTGCATTGAGTAAACTATTCTTGCAACTTTTTGAAAAAATCTAATGTATTTAACAAAAAACTTTTCACTAATAAAAATAAGATATCCTATACTCTATTATGATTGCAATAAACGAAATAATACCCATCAACACTAATATCTAAAAAAACTCCAACATAACTTTAAACCAGCTCAAACAAAACGTTCATTAAACCGATCGCCGCACCGTACGTACGAAGCAATTTCCTCCTAAAAGAATCACTGCCTAGTATCTCATTCCACAATCTCTCCAAACAACAGCGAGCAATGCTGGATTTTTCTAGGATCCCGTAATCCAAACCAATCCAATCCGGATCGCGGCTTCTTTCGCGCCTCGTTACTATAACCGTACAGTCAATTAGACGTATTTCTTTTCCAGCAGAGCCAGGCAAGCTTGCGGGAAAACGTTTGGAAAAAGAAGGACGCGATCCTTGTGGGACGATACTCGAGCGCGGGGGTAACGCGATCGAGGGTCCACCGAGAAATCTAGGGTCTCGGGTGAAGCCAGCGCGCGGTACGTGCTTGTTTTTCTTTGGACTTGGTATCGATTTTACCTGCGGCTTTGGAGGGTTTCGGACGAAATTAATTCGAGGTGGAAAAATCTGAAATAATATTTATTGCCGTTTAAGGTTGGAAAAGGTCCTTTTGGTGTTCGGGATTACAAATCTTGCGAGTTATCCGATATTTATCAAGATCTATGCATACATATTGGTTTTAGCATTTTCAATTCTCGGAAGGTAAAGTTTGAGCTAGTCGGCGTGCTTCTTTGTTGAGGGATTTTCCGGGAAATGAGTTCTATGTTTTTGAAATACGTTCTACGCGCGGGACGTAAAATTTCAATTTTTATTAGAACTCTAGAAATATTTGTTTCTTAGATGAAACAATAAATGATTTCCTCTGAAATAATCATATTGTCACGATAAAGTTCCTGTTTCTATGACTTCTATTCAGCGTGGCTTGATACCATATTCAACTTGAATTGTCGTTTATGTATTCATAAAATCCTTGCTTAGAATGATATAGTGCTGGGATAAATTCAGGCTCATTGCAGATTTATCGCCCAGTTTACATAAATTGCTGGAGACACCATTTTAATGTGATAACTTATTTGCACGGGCATAGCACGTGAATAATGTAAAAACATAAAATAACTCTAAAACATGTTTATAGACTTAGTTTGTCATTGCTGCATGCTGTTCGAGAACTTTCAGCCATTGATCTTTATATGAAAACAAAATAGATAAGATCTTTATTGAATTCACAGTTTCGTTGTACATATTCGAAAGTTTATGTTACCTGAATTTATATAATAATGTGAGCAAGTTTGATAACTCGTGCTTTTACTGTCGTTCAAATTGCAAATAAAAAATGTGCATTATACTTATTTAAGAAATAGCTGTAATGAAAACCTAATGAAAGAAAAATTAATACACTTGTTAAGGCTGCCACAATTAATTATTATCGTTCAAGTAAATCACACAACTGTACAAATGTCAATAAAATAAGAACCTGCCATGCCTGCACCGCCTTTATACAATAAAGCACTGTAGAAGCAAAATGCTTTATCTGAACCATTAAGCACTTGATCATGAAACACCAAATAAATGAAACATTTAGTAAGAATGCTTACATCGACCAACACTAATTAACTTTACCGATCCGAAACACTAATTTAAAGAATCTTAAAAAAAACTCAGTCGGGTCGGTAAAGTAGTGTTCGGTCGATAAAAAAAACCCATTCGCAATGACTGAAACGCTGCATTCTTAGAACTTAGCGCCTCCTGCAAAAAAGCATACCTCTATAATTACAATGAGGCGCAAAGTCTCGCCAATATCCCGGTAAGTAATCCACTGGAAACAAAAATAAAGTGCTGGTATTTCACTTCCACCAGGAGCGAAACCGCCATAACCTCAAAACGCCGCCCCTCTTGGAACGAAATACCGCAGAGCCCAGGAAGTTGAAGTCTCAATCCAGCTCTCTTCCACCACAAACCAAGCCCCCCTTATCTCAAACCCCAAGCATCCCAAACAGCCCCAATACATCTGGACCTAAAAAATTTTACAGCTGCGGAAGCCGGCGTCGACCCTCTCGATCCCCGGGGCGATGAAGAGCAGCAGCATGGGCGGCGGTGGCGGCTGCGGCTCCGTCAGCGCGGACCAGGACGCTGCCATAGCCCTCGTCGGGGTGCACACGGAGTACCCGCGCTGCATGGACGAGCGCACCCTGTCCGCGGGCGGCGGGGGAAGCATGCCCGGGATGCCGGGCTTCAAGGGCACCAGCGGCAGCATCGGCGCGGCCAGCAAGCACAAGCCCAACGTCGGCTACAGGCTCGGCCGGCGGAAGGCGCTCTTCGAGAAGCGCAAGCGCATCAGCGACTACGCCCTCGTCATGGGCATGTTCGGCATCATCGTCATGGTCATCGAGAACGAACTGTCCAGCGCCGGGGTCTATACGAAGGTGAGTTGGAGGCTTATGTTTTGTCTTTTCATGCTGGGAGGGGATTTTTGAGGACTGCGTTTTGGTGGGGTTTAGTGATGCGTGTGCGCGTGGTCTGGGTTTTATAAAGCGATTACGCTGAAATTGAACGAAATGCGCTAAAGTCCGTTGAGCGCGGTGTGATATTCGGGGCGAGTTTTTACCGGAAACTTCGCTCGGTGTATACTTTTTTTACTGTGTCTGCTTGTCGTGAATAATAGGCAAAATCGAGTTAGAATAGTCTAAAATAATACAATATTCTAATTTCCGTTTTCCACTTTTCAATAACTAAATCTTAAATTAATTTTTTTTATGCAGGTTTGGTCTCTGCTTGTAAAATTTTCAAAAACTTATTTTAGAAGAAATTATTAGAATATCTTGAAAAGTAAGATTGCGGGCAAAGTAAGAATCCATATCGGTGTGCTGTTTCTCCGGATAAATTACTAATACTTTCAAAGTAACTATTATAGTTTATTTTAAGAATTCAATAGCTATAGAACATTTTTTCATAAAATAAAAGGTAGACGTTTGTTATTGATCAAAACAAATATTTTTATGAAACAAACAAATTTTCAACTTTTTTTAAAAAAACATAACGAAATTCCATACAGCATACGGAATACTACCTGTCGTGATGTTTTCAGGCGAATAAAGTTTTACTTGGAATTTAAAATAGCTTTATATTTTCTACAAAATAAATATATAATATCTTTATTTATTTGTAATAATTCTTCTAAATTCTACATAATCCTTTTAAATTCTCTTTATCTAAAGTCTCATACATTTAAAAATGATCAAATACCCAAGCTCCGTTCTTCCTCATTGCAATACATTCTTTAATTTAATATAGCAAAATACTACTGGAGTATTCTTAACTTTCTAAAGAATTCTTGTTTAAACTTATGTATATATTCTTTACTTTATAAGTATAAAGTAGTATGATTCATCCTTTAAAACTTTATTAGTCACCGATCCCTAAATAAACATAAGCGCATCACTCCTCCAAACTAAGCATCGATCTAAAGTTGCTAAAAATTGAAGATCCGCGTAAGTGACGCAGCCGTGAAAGCAGGTCAAACTCATTCATCTTAACTCGTCGCCGCCTGCAGACGCAGTGTTAAACGAAAGCCGGGAAAATTTACTATTCAAATTTCGTATACAGTGTCGAACGCGCGTATAATCCAAGGAAGTTTTCTCGCTCGCGGACCAGCGCGCGATTCCAAATGTGAACGTGACTCGAGTGAGCGCTGCGAATTCTCCCGCCTTTCCGCACAATACGGTCTAATAATTTAGACATTTATTTCCCGCGCGGACTCTTTTCTGGCTACATAAATTTACCCCCGAGCGGGACCGTCGAATTCGTGCGTGCAGGCTGACCTTAACCGAGTCCTTCCCGAAATACGCAAAAAAGCGCGCTGTGCGCTTCGGCGCCTTTTTTCGTGGAAACTTCGTGAAAAACAAAGAGATTCATTATACGGGAAGACAATAGCGAATTTATAATCCTCGATTGAAAATTAAGAAGTAAATTCAAGCGAGTGGGAAGTGCCGCGTCTGACTAGTTCTGGGTACGACTACTGAAATTCAATATTGCAGAAATAGTCTTTGAGTCAGGCACACGATGCTATTTCTACAATAAAATGGATCGATTTAGCAAAAGAAAAATAGCTAACGATAACAGAAGGAAATGATGAAATTTATAAGTTCAATTTAAAGCGGTGCGGAAAGAAAAAGGCTGAGAAAGACATAGCTAGATGGATTGATTGATCAATCAATAAGTTTATTTATAAACTGCCACATGTTTGTGACGCTTACACGAAGGCCAGCTCAAGTAATGCACTGATATCGATACTTTCTGGTTTACATGTTTCTGCTGATCTGACCTTAGCGCTACCTTCAGAATTACAAGATGTTATCGCGGCTAATTTTGGAATCGAACGGATTGGAGAAAAGCTTAAATCGGCAATGTATAAAACAAATTACTTTCTTTTACAATAAAAATATTTTATTCTCGCTTGTAAAATCAATACTCGTTAATGCTGTAAAGATAAACGTCGCGCAATACAGCCTTTTAAATCCGCTCTTTAAAGAATATCGTCCAATCTCTCGAAACTTTGGAATCTCGCCTCAAAGATTTCTAATATAATCGACTTTGCGGTCTAATAAAAGAAAAAGGCATTACGCCCTTTAAATTACCGTGCAAACAAACTGTCTGACGCGTCAAACTTTCGAACTTGCTGGAAACTTTTTTAATAAACACAGATTCACCATCTCCAGCTCCGGGTGCCGTCAGCCTATCATTATGCATCGCCGCGAACGATATTATGCCGATTCGGAACTTTATAATGAGGAAAGCCCCGCGTGCCATCGAAAAGAGCTGCGCAAATTTGGCAAGTCGAGAATCGAATAGTAAGTGCTTGGAATTGATGAAATAATGGAAAATATTCTGATTTCTATGTATAGGTAATTTGGGTTTCAAATGTGATAATTTTCTAAAGGTAAATACGTATTAGAGGGATAAAAATGAATATTGATTGAAAATGTCTGGAGTAATTAAAATTAATGGTGTTAATGTTGGTATTAATGAGTAAGCCATAATGGAACTGCAACTGCATACGTAATGTGGAAGTTCACAATAGAGTGATAAATAATAACATTCATTCAATTAGTCTCAAAATCCGATAAGTCCATAAGTATGTAAGGATCATGTTCAAATGATTGCTCTTTTGGACAGATAGAATAAGAGGATTTTGAATAGAGGTTGCTAATCAAAAATGCAAATGTGGATTATTCCGAAGCGAAGCAAATTTACGGGTCGTGCTCTATTTTAATAACAGATTTGGAAAAGCAATGATAAAGTAAGAACAGGAAAAATGTTTATTCGCGCACTAAAATTTTTCGTGAAATTAAAAAGTGGATTTAAGGGACTAGCATTCTTTAATGAACACATTGCAAAGCTTTTAATTCAAATTATTCGAAAAAGTACAGCGTGTCATTCTAAATTATTCACAAAGCTACGTTTTACAGAGTTTTCAGCTGTTTAAAGAGCTTTTCGTAACTAAAAGTCCAAAACTTTTATGTCAGTATTTTCTCTGCCCTTTTTATGGAAGACTTTGTAGTTGAAAACTTTATTTTGTAATTTATCTTTCATTTTTGTAGTTAGGTAAATCTTATTTTTGAATGCGACATCTCATTTGGCTAATTTTCCATTCCAAAGGAAGCACATGAATGTAAAATAAAGCGACAATTTTTCTTAAAATATTATTATGATAAAAATGAGTTATATATATTAAAATTAACACTTAAAACCTAAAGTAACTCCAGTTAAAAAGAAGTAAGTGTTTACAGCTATAAAAAATTTTTATAAAACTTTAATATATTACATTACAAAAGCAGTTTAAAAATCACAACCGATCTTCCACATATCCTTTAACAAGCTGACAACAAAATCTCAAAAAAGAATCCTAGAAATCTGTCAACAAACGTCAAATTTATCAACAAAACAATCAACTCGTCGCCCATATTCAATCGACCGACCAACTCGCTTCCCAAGCAATCTATCTCATCGCCAATAAACGTCAGGCAAAATCGACCTCCTCCGCCTCCTCCTAATCCAATTAAAAAGCAAACCTCATTTCCATCGCGCGATCCAGCCAGCTCGAATCTCTCGGCTCTTAATTCCTGCCTAATTGGCCGGGCAACGATTGATAAAGTTGACGGAGCCTCCGCCAGCCGAGATTAGTCAATGGCTTTACTTTTCCGAACGCGTACCGCCTGTGTAATCCTTGGCGATCGCCAGCCAGCTCGCCATTAATGTAATACCCGTGCCTTTATCGCGCCACGCGCGCAGGATTCGAAATCTATAAATAACCCGTTTAGGACTATCGGCGCGCTCCGCGAGGCGATAAATCGCGGCCGATTGGCCGGATTTTCGAGCTGCGGCCGGACGCGGAACTGTGATGATGCTTCTTTTTAAAAGCGGAATTTAGGGGGGAGGTGGATGGGCGATTGGAAAAAGATTGTAAATGGACGTTTGATGGAAAGGGTTAATATCCGTTGGATTTTTGAAGGACTTTTCGTTTTGGCCTAACGCTGCGCGGTCAGTGGGTATCGGAATAAATGTTTGTTCCAGTTGGACTAGCGCGTCGTTTGCGTGGCTGCCAGTGTGTGTTTTTACGTGCTGCGGACTAGTTTAGGGACGGGACTATTTTTAGGTGTTTGTTGCTTTTTCGTAGTAACGTAAATATAATGTTTGTTTAATATGATGGATTTTATTGAAAATTACTGTTTTCTATGTTGGATTAATATGTTATTTAAAATTTTTTTATTTAATAAGAGTTTGTTTTGAAATTTAGAGTAGGTTATTTGTTTGTTACTATTTCATTGAAGATATTTTGCTGTTCTTAGATAAACAATCCATTAGCAAAGTCTTACGACTCAGAACTTTTTACTAACTAAATGATATAACAGTTTTTTACTAACTGATATAAATCGCATAAAAGAAACTTAACTAAATAATATAAAAGAAAAAAATTTGTATTTACCAAATATCGTCTAATAATATTTTATTCTTAAGTGCTGATCTCTAATATTAAAAGATTTTTTAGAAATTTAATTATATTTATTAGCAAACGTATTTGAAATAAATAAAATATTAATATGATTGACGTATTTTTTCCATTAATAATCTGATAATTTAAGCTTCAATTGTCGTGCAATACGTAAATTATTTATTTTTATTTCATCAGCATTTTTTCAATGTGGTGTTTTTAAATTTTTAGATGAAAGAAATCTGTTGAAATATATTAAATTCTAAAATGAATTTTTTAAATGAACTTTTTTTTCGATTTACCGCAGGTTTCTTTGTCAGTTTTCGTTGATAAATATAGTTTACTCGTGACAATACAAGATTTTAAAAATAAATTTTCCTTAATAACTTTTAAAATTTATTACCTGAAAATCCACGTATCCAAAAGAAATAAAGCTAAGTTATCGCGACAATTTTTGTATCTATGAGTTACATGAACTAAAATTATTTATTACAACGATATATAATTAACATTTTCTACAACTATTAAACTAAGAATTTTGATAAGTTTTAATGTAATTACACTTCAGCAAAAGCACCCTTGAAAACCTCTCCACTGCCATGAAAATTTAATGTGTTCTATTGTTGTTGGCTTAGACCACCTAGTTTCTAGACATGTTCAATGATGCTGAAAACTGAAGTATGTGGAAGCTTAGAGATCCTTCGAATGACTTAGCTTCGTTTTTGCTCTTTTATCTCTTTTGTACAGAGAAAAGAATAAATAAATATAAATCTGTATACGCTTTTGTAAGCACTTGAACACAGCAAAGATTTATTACAGAAATAAATTGTGAAAATAAAAAACTACTAAAATGCTTGTTGGTGTTGTTTCAGGCCTCTTTCTACTCGACTGCTCTAAAAACTCTGATCTCTGTGTCGACTGTGATACTTCTTGGCCTCATATTTGCTTATCACGCTTTGGAAGTTCAGGTGAGTCACCCTTTTATCGTTTCATCCTTGAAAATAAATATCATACGTAAATGATTGATGGTACTGAATCTATAGATAAAAAAAAGGTAAATTATACAATAATGATTTTTTTTTTTAATGCTACAGTTTTAAAAAATAGTCTCGCTCATTTTCTGCTAACTTGAAACTCTGAAGAGTAATACCTTATTGCAATATTTACAATTAAGTACCCCATCCAAAAGTTACACGAGCTCTTTTCTTATTTTTCACGAAAACTCATAGTCGTGTCCCTTTAATGATTCAATCGAACCCAGCTCAACCTTGCCTACTCAAAATTTAACGGGTCCTCTCCTTCGCCCGCGAATTTCACTAAAAATTGTGCCTCTTTTTTAACCAAATTTTGTCGAGTCGGTAAAAAATAAACAACGGGTCGAAACAGTAGCCTCTTGCACTTTTGTAGAGCGTATCACAGTTCCATCGCTTAAGTAAGTTAGCCGTCGGCAAAAGACTCGAAGGAAACAAGGGACAAAAAGACGTAAAGAGAAAGGGATGAACAGGAAAAAAAAGTGAGAGAGAAGAGAGAGAGAGAGAGAGAGTTAAAAGCTGGACCCTCTGCCCCTATCGCAAGCGAGTCAGACTAAAAGCGCCGACTCAACGAAATCTTGAGAGTGTATCATGTCTGGCCTATGACGAGGCGGAAAAAAGGAAGGAAAGAAAGTGGAGATTGAGAGAGTTAGGAAAGGGGAGAGGTAAAAAAAATTCGGAATGGACGTTGAATTTTCCGTGTGCTAAAAATAAAATTACATTATTAGATTAAGAATGGTAATATTAGTAAATTTATAGATTTTTTACGATTTATAAATCAACAGTTTAATAGAAAATGAGTATTTATAAAGTCATCTTAAACTTGGAATTAATAAATGTTAACAAAAATGCATAAACAAACTTGTGCACACTTGTATTGTATTGAAATTTTTAACAGATATTCCATCTTTTTAGAGACATAAACCCAGTTATTTATAAGAAGTTATTTTTATTTTATTGCTGTGTTTACTCTATGCTAAATTAATATAAAAAAGCAAGAATTTTTTAATCTTGACTTTTCTTTCATATTAAAAATGCCACCAACACAATTGCTCGATATTCAATATTAATTTTTTTCTAATATCACTTGAAATTTGAGTTATTGGAAAAAGCTACTCTATAATCATATTTACAAAACTACAAAATTGATTGGCTGTCTTCAGCAATATATAATTGTTTTCAATGCTGTATCATGTCAGAAAAATTAATCAGATTCATAGTCATGGAAATTTAAAAGAATATTGTTAACCATTGCACAAAAATCATTCGATTGTGCTGTTTCATCCGAGAACAATGCCCGCGGTGACAGAGTATCTTAAAAACAATTTAATCTCCCCCATCGAAAAGCAGGATGAGTAAGATGTAGTCGGCGTACTGTCGCAGTAGATACCGGGCGAGCATGGTAAGACATTAATTTTTAAACAAGCTCTCACAATACAATAAAGGGTCTTTTCCGCTAAATCACGAAATTCCTTCTGGCTAAACTTCAACTTCCGTCAGGATGACATCGGCATTGTTCCACTTTCAACGAAAATCTTCTCTAATCCATTATTCTCGTTAAAAAAAAAAGAACACTCCATCGAACCGACTAAAAACATAATCTGACGAAACCTGAATAAACCATGAATCACTCGGAAAATCGCTAAGCCTTCCACGTCCGCGAGTCCGCCGGAAAAGCGCGCACCATTGAAAAGCCGCGTCCAACTCGCAGAAAGTAGCAGCGCGCAGGGAGCGGCCGCAGATAAGCCGGGGCTATCTCGAAAGAGCCAGCTGTCTCGGAGCCCGTCGCGGCGACCTTCGCGCCTTCTAATTCGATCAAGGTCCGCTCGCTCTCTCTCTCTCTCTCTTTCTTTCTCTTTCAGCCTCGTAGCTTGGAGCTTGGAAAAAGCAGCAGCCAAGAGGACGGATGCGCGCCGATCGATCCGCGCGGATTGAATATCTCTCGAGCCGCCCCAACGGATGCATCGTCCGCGCCCCGTCGATTCGCCATCCGAGCCGTGCGCGCACGGTGAATCTTTCGCTGGATCTTTTTGTGCTGGTTGCTTTTCGTGAAATGTCGAGCTGGGTAGTCGCTCCGGGAGTAGGGTTATTTTGGCGGATTGAAAAAGAGTGGCCGGTTCGGTGGAGCCGGGTTTTCTCATTTGCTGGAAATGATAGATTTAGTTTGAATTGGGTGGAAGAGTATTTTTAGGATTGGAAAATTACAGGGAAAAATGTATTCTAGTGAGGCTGGTTACGATACTTTATGTATGACGTTATGGTTTCTATGGTTCTGAAACGACGTATTAATTCTTTAAGTGAACTTTCTTTTGACAAGAGAGCTATATGGTTTTAATCTGAATTGTTCAATTTAAATTCAAGTATATTAAAAACAATGTAATAAAAAAAGAAACAAATTTTATAAGTATAAAAATACTCTTGTATTTATAACATGCAATTTCGTTCAAAATTAGCTGTAAATTAACAGTAACATTTAAAAATTTAAACAAAAACTTGATAAGATCTTCGTTTATATTTTTTCCGAGAATTAAGTCCGACTCAACACTTTTATTGTTGCACACTTTGCAGGGTCCACTTTTCACGGGAGCGGCCGCTCACGCATAGTATATATTTTTCCCCGGAGTGCACTCATCGTACACTACCTTATTACCCGTCCTCGCAGCGCCGCTGGGGAAAAGGGTCAATGTTTTTTCTTTCTTTGAACTGCAGATCCGTATTTTGATAGAGAAACGCCCGGGCGCTTGCAATGTTATTGGATAGAAGGAGCGAATATGTATGTAGTATGATCTACATTTAAACGTCTAATGCTCTTAATTTAGAATGGCATTGAAGATCCTTTGGGCACGGATTAACCTATGTAATGTTAATTAAGATTTAGATAGTGAAGCGGAATGAGAAAGTCATTTTAAGTGATGAACGTGCTTACTTTCGTATCTTTAAAAAGTAGGAAATGATAACAACTCATTCATTAGTAAACTTGTGAAAATGTTTATTAAAAAGTTTGATTTATTAAAGTTTACAAACAAACCTTAAGAATTAAATAGTTGCTAATTCATTATTTATAATTTCAACTGTTCCAGTATTGCAGTAATGTTAATAAAATACTTAAAATCAGATAATGAAATAGAATAAAATATTATATTTTGAAGTATTCAGAAATTTATGAATATCTTTTAAGAATACTTTTTCATTCTATAAAAATATATTTAGTGTGAAAATAGATCATAGCAATATTTTCTAAAGCTTTGTTTGGTTTTCAAAAAAGTAGATCATACTTTTACAATATCAAATTTAATAATTTAAAAGTGAACTTGTATATTGTAATCTATGCACCATCACTCAAGAAATAAAAACTTCTAAATTGAAAAGAAGTGGTCTGAAAATCTCTAGAGAGATAAGTTCAAGTCTTATAAAGTTGATCTTACTACATAAGAAATATAGCCTTCCATTGCTATCTAGGAAGAGACAGGAACATTATCAATTTATAAAATATTTCTCCTTTAGCACATCATTAATCAAGGTTTCTTTTCTTTTTATTTTCAAAGATAAGAAGCATACCAAATATATAAGTAGTAACTGCCGAGTTTGTTCCGACTGATCTAATGTTTGTATTATCTGATTGATTAGTTGATTGATTAGTTGAGTTCACTGAGAAAAACATCTTAAAATCCAAAAATAGAAATATTTTTTCTCTTTCTAATTTTTTGTTTCAGAACAAAAATGTGAAGTTCAATAAATTACTTTCTTAAATAGAAAATATTCACTGAATATAGATAAAATCTTTTTTCAATATCTTTTAATAAATTCTACGCATTTATAATAAGTCTAAAAAAAATATGACCTAAATCTTTGGAAAATGCATTAACCCAGAAAATTTAAGGAAATTCCATAAGAATTTCTTATTAAATAAAAAATAAAAATACGTATTTTACAAAATAAAATTCTATCTAAGATTTATTTAATTATATTGTATTAGTAGACGCTGTGAAAGATTGCGATATTTACGCTTTAGCAGTTTCTAATACTAAATCGATTAGATTTACAGCTTCACAAACTTTCTATATAATTCTAGATAAGTGCTAAAAATTTGAGAGGAAATGGATGAATGTCTTTTAAAAGTTTTTAAAGCACACTAAAATGCTCGTTGAATTTGTAAACTTCAAGATTAGTATCTAAAGTCTGAAATTCATGATTTAAAATATAGAATCACTGCACTTCTGAAAAATAGTTTCAATTAATTCGAAGTGTACTTATAAGTTCTTTCATTTTAAGTACTCACAACTGTAACTATTTCATTGCCAAAAAACCATTTTTTTCCTTCTAGTATTAGATTTTTAAGATATTGTCAGTTTGCAATGTACGTAGCCTAACGAAACATAGATTTTTTATAGAAATATTTACGAATATTTTTTCATAAATAAATTAAAAAATAAATATTAAACTATGAATAATAATTCTACATATATAAAAACGTCTTAGAAAACTTAAAATAATTTGTGATACAATCGTTTTGAATAAAAAATTGAACATGTATACACTTTCTCTGTAAAGCAGCCGCCTATTTAAACTAAAAAATAAATCAATAAATAATCAAAATGACTAACGCATTTGGGCTTCAAAAATCAAATCCTAGCTTGCGTATCAAATCACGGATTCTAACAAGAGACAACTATCGATACAGGCACAATTAGTCACAATGCCAGGCAAGTTGTCCGTCTGGGTGCTCTACTTGACGAAAGAGCAACCGCAGAAAGAAAAAACAAATCGCAGCGGGCGCGCTTATATTTATCCGCTGCAGCGCACACGGCGAAGTCTGAAAATCATTCCGGCAGACAGCTCCATCCGCGGCGCTCCGATAAATCAATGGCGCAAACATATACATATTCGGCGCCACCTACTCGTCGCGCGATGATCCGCGAAAGAAACGTGACCCGAATAACGTATATCTTTCGCGCGGATCATACACGTCGCTGCCTATACATACGAGATCGCATGGCTAGAAAAAGAACGACGGGGGATTCCCCCGATTCTCTTTGCCGCGCTTGCTCTCGATCTCGCTTTCTTGTGCTTCTTTTTCTTTATTTCTCTTTCTCTCGCTATTTCTCCATCTTTACCGGCCTCTGTATCGTTCTTTTAACTTTCTTACTTTTCCTCTTTCTATTTCTCTCTTTTTCGCTCTGCTTTTTCCATGATAGCGATGCCGACATCGTAGTTCTTCGTTATTAAATTTAAAATTTTCTAATTTCCTCTCTCTCTCTCTCTCTCTCTCTCTCTCTCTCTCTCTCTCTCTCTCTCTCTCTCTATCTTTATTTTTCTCTCTTTTTTCATCTTCTATTGTATCTCTCCTTTTAATTTTATTATCATCAGTTTTACTTCATTGGCCTTATCTATCCGTTATTACTCAATTTCGTTTATGACCCTTTCTCCGTTATCTCTCACAATCTATTCCCTCTATTCTTCTTTCCTTTAGATTTTCATTCGTTTTCTTATATGCTTTCACTTTTTTTTATCATTCCTATCCTTTTACCGCTTTTCTCGCCTCTAACTGTTCCCTATTTTACTACCCCCCTTTATCTGCCTTTCCACACTTTGCCTCTTCTTTACTCTATCTGCAAGTCAATAATCTCTCTTTCTCCGCTCGCCTCCCAAAGTCCACATCAAAAACTATCGAAATTGTTTTCATCTCGCCAGCGCGGACGCTTGACGCGCTTGAAAACGAAAGTTAGATAGCGGCCCGGGGGGGCGTAAGGGTAAATATGGTTCGGCTCTGGCAAAACGTGTTTTATCTGCTGGCGTCGCGCGTTTTGACACCGCGGCGAAGGCCAAGAGTTCTCGAGGTGAACCTTCGCCGCCGAATTTTTCACGTTCAATTGCACGACGGATAGCAAATGCAGAGCCCGGCTCCTGGATTCTCTTTATTTTATTTCTCGACCTTACGCGAACCCGTTTCATTTCGAGATGAAATTTTGTTATATAGTGAACAGCTGTATGACGGTTTAGATAGACGTGCACAGACCTTCATACCTTTTAAATGACGCAGGATTTTGATAAGATATACTTTGACCAATCTGTCTCTGGATATGTAGAGTTATGTGGATTAGTAACATTTTCCATTGAAATGATAAAGAATCTTTTTGAAATCATATCTGAAACAAAAATTTTGGTTTTATTTATTTAATATTCACTTATTTAATTGTATGATATTCCATTTAAGAATTTTGTGTTATGCTTATCATATTTGATTAAAGAAATTTAATTTTACGATTTTAGAAGATTTTCATTCCTTCTCCACGTCTCTTCACTTTATAAAGTATTAAATTCGAAAATTCCCTTGTCGGATTTTGACTTTCTTCATTCTAAAATTTCTGACTATCTTCTGTGGCATAAATTGATTTATTTTTGAATGAAAAAAATAAGGTCGAAATGGCTCTATTTCAAGCCATCGAAGGTCAACCAAAGTATTTCATTCGTTCCAAAACTTATTAAAAAATATGAAAAACAAATTGCTTTCTCTTTATATAATCAAAATAAATAGTTTTTTTATAAACCAAGAAGCATTCATAGAATCAATCTTTATTTCTGTACTTTTATCTCTACTAAAATCCTCTTTAACTTAATCTTCTGTGCAAACGTGACTATCCAATATATTCATATGATAAAGAGACAAAATGAAATAATGCATGAAACTCATAAAGTCATCAAAAGAAATTCGGTCCCCGAAGGATCAAAGAGCCAGGAGAGACCTTTCCGACTGAATTCGTCCATTTCAGCTACAAATTCTCACGTGTCCAATTTTCTCCGTTACCCACGTACATTACTCGTCTCCACTCTTTCTCTCCGTTGTTTCTCACTTCCCCGACAGGTGGCCCAAGTGCCGGAGAAGGTAGTTTTCTCCCCGACCCCCTAGAACTGGTTGAAAGTTCAAAGCCATTCTCGATAGCTTACTTGATTCTTATATCGAGTTGTTAGATGTGTGTGTGTGGGCAACTTTGTTTCACTGCGAGCGAAAGTTCATTTTTACCTCCCCTTTTCCTTCTCCCGAAAAATCGTTTCTGATGGCACCGTTCGGCCAACAAGATTGAATTTGCGCGCCGATATTTTTACGTCAGAGTGTATTTAATGCCTTTTTGAAGAGGAATTGTTTTTTTTTATAAAGAACTTTCAATTTCAAAATAATTGTTGCTCTTAGTTTTCCGTTTTAGAAAAATCTATTTCAAGGAACAATAACTTCTAAAGTAATATACACTTCTTTTAGCGATATTCTATATGCACACAGCTGCATTACTTTTTGAAAATATTTTCAATATTTTTCTTTCATATAATATTGAATATTTTCTGCTTAAGCGTTTGCAAAATCTTTGGTGCATACAAATGCTCTCAGCTGCCGTTCCAGAAAACTGACTTTGAAATTCACGACACTTGTTCGAAAATCGAAAATCGTAAAACCTTCTCAACGTTGCGGAAGTGTACCATTCTTCTTTTCCGTGACAAAAATCTAATTGGAAAAAGTCCTTTCTTCACGCTCCATAAACAACCGCACGTTAGGTCAACCTACTTGAGGATAAAGAATCAAAAAAGACAAGCGGTTATCAATTCACCCTAAGCTCTTTTCTTTAGAAAAGTTAGCGATTAAATCCATGTCAAAAGTTACTGCTTATCGAAATTTACTTCTTATAAGACGTAAATTTTTTAGTTTGCTCTTTATAAGGCGTGCATCTTAATATTTACTCCTTGTGTGCAGTAAATTTATTGATTTTAGGAAATTTACTTATTATAAGAAGTAAATTTTAAAATTTACTGCTTATGAGAAGTAAGTTTATAAAAATCAAGAAATTTAGAGATTTCTTTTCATATAAGACACACCAATTGAGACTAGTATTTATAATACATTGATAAAGAATTTCGATTAAGCATTTAATAAGCAATTAACACTTAAAGGTGTTAATGCGTAAAATTATTTCTATTTCTTTCATCTTGCGATTAAGTAATTTTTTTAAAACTATGGCTATATGTTGAATTGTTATAAAATCATTATTGCACTGATCTTATTTATACAATAAATTAGAGCTCTGTCATATGGCTCAAATAAAAATATTATAAAAACTGTAACAAACTTTTACATAAAACTCAAACAACTAAATTCAAACAGCTAAAACAACGCCCAAAAATTGACCAACAAACATTCAAACCAGTACCATGAATCATCTTATTTTAAACCATTTTTCATGTACACATCAATCCAGCCGCAACACACTTTTCGTTTGCCATTATAAATTTGTTGTCCACCCTTTGCAGTTATTCATGATCGATAACTGCGCGGATGACTGGCGCATAGCGATGACGTGGCAGCGCATCACGCAGATCTCGCTCGAGCTTGCGATCTGCGCGGTGCATCCGATACCGGGCGAGTACTACTTCCTCTGGACGACGAAACTGGCCAACAAGGGCGGCGATATCGGCAGCAAGTGGGTGCCCTACGACGTAACCCTCTCGCTGCCGATGTTCCTGCGACTCTACCTTATCTGCCGGGTTATGCTGCTGCACTCGAAGTTATTCACCGACGCCTCCTCGAGGAGCATCGGGGCCCTAAATCGCATCAACTTCAACACGCGATTCGTTCTAAAGACGTTGATGACGATCTGCCCGGGCACCGTGCTTCTCGTGTTCATGGTGTCGCTCTGGATCATCGCCTCCTGGACGCTCAGACAGTGTGAAAGGTAATCGTCTTGCTTTTTCTTTGTTTTCCAAGATTTTTAATGTTATTTTGTGTATCTGGTTCACTGAAAATCCTAGCAAACCTAAGAGGGTGAAAATTTAAAAGGGTAATCGTGGCTTTGAGGGAGCTGCGCATTTGATGCTTGTAATTTTAAACACTTAGATTTGCATTGAAACTGCTTGATAAGCTGATTCCCTAATATCTGTTCTAAGTAGCCTATAACAAGAATTTTAAATGTTTCATATTTCCTGCAAATTGATAAAATTTATGAAAAATAAATTATTTTAATATAATTATTTTAAAGTCAAAATATAAATATTTTAAAATACTTATATTCCTGCCCATTAAATTAAGGCATTTAAAACATTTTATAATACTTTATAGTATGAAAATTTGAGTTGTATTTTTTATATATTTATTTTCTATCGCTAAATCTATAAATATTAAACGTAATGCATTACAAGAAGTATTTCAAATATAACATTGAATATAATTTAAGTCATTAAAGTAATCTGTAATGTAATACAATTTTCAGTTTATAATCAAATATTTTCTTATTATAAATTTCCATAAATGACTATATATCATTTAATTTAAATTTAGAGTAAAAGTATTAATATTGAATTTATTCTTAAATCTACAAATTATAATATGTTCTTTAATTTCCACTGTTAGCAATTTCAATAAGTTCGAAGCATATCAATATTTTCAATGTAAATTAAAAAATCTTTTAAACTTGATAAAAAAAAAAAAATAATAATTATTTCCACTAAATATACACACTTATCGACTTCCAAACAATTAACCCCTACATTCCACGTTTTCAAGTATTTAACATCCGATCCAAAGTTTTACATAAACTCTCATGAATGATACAGAGTCAGTCGGTATGTTAAATGCGCGCGGTTTAGGGTGGATGAACTGACGCACGAACGAAGTTCGTTTTCATGTAGCGGTAACTCGAAATAGTTTTTGCTGTCTCCTGCCTTTCCCTAAGCTAGCGTGCAGTAATGAAGGGCTGGCAGATGAACTTCAAAGTTTGAATATACAGAGAAATACAAGCGTCAAAAACTTTAAGCGGGTTGCTATCTAGACTAACACACAGTACCATGTTCTCAGGTTAAAGTTCTCTAGTACGATGGCTCATAGTCGAGTGTGTTGACTTCGACAAAAGTTAGCTCTATTTGCAATCAGATGTATTTTCTCGGACTGTTAAAACAGAAAGAATTATTCGTTAAAATATAAACTTCTATCGATAGATCATTACAGTATGTTAAGCATTCATAATTTTTACATTTATAAAATATGTATATTGTATTTTGAGCATGAATACACTTTTCGAGCATAATAAAATGAAAACGAAAATAAAATGTAACGAAATATTTATTAAAAAGAAAAATATTACTAACCAGGAGAGTGTCACACCTGCGGGTCTCAGATCTTAATGAAACTTTGGGATATGTTTTTAGGTGCCGAAAAA
>UELX01001291.1:0-47060 GCA_900480035.1 Eupelmus urozonus | reverse complement strand
GGGGGGGGGGGGGGGGGGGGGGGGATTTGCATGCTGGCTATATACGAGGAAAAGATATTGTGCGTTGCCGGCAAAGACGTACTTGGTTCGCGCGAAGGTATTACTTTCAACAGGAAGCGCATTCCATTACGAGTAAGCGATACCCTGAGAAAAAGAGGCGCGAGGCCCCGATGAAAGCTCGCGGAGTTCGATGGAAACCGTACAATTTCTTGTCTTTTCTTAATTTAAAGGCTCCTCCTCCTCCCGGCGCTGCAGCTCCTCGCTGAGAATTTTCGGCTCGCTTTATAATTTGCGCGAGGCGAGCGCGCGGCCTGTTATTAATAACAATTCGAATAAATAATAAAAAGGCGCGTTTGGGAAAGGCGCGCGCGCTCGAAAAAAGCGAGGTGGCAAATTACATTATGCAAATTAAAAAGCCGTAATTACCGATTACCACGCTCGCTGGCGCGCGCGCGCGCGCCCGCATTTTTTTAACGGCGTGTGATTGACAAATCGTCTGTCGCAATTGCGAGCGTATTTATATATATACAGAGACAGACACAGAGGCGTATATACACGGATGATATGCGTGTGCTGCTGCTGCTGCTGGCCGCACACCGGACGCTCTCGGGCAAGTATTGTCCGCTGGCTCGCGCCCGGCTTGTGCTCGTTCCTTTTTGCCGGACAAAACTTTAGCCAGGCTGCGGCCGAGCGAGCGAGCGAGCGAGCTCCGCCAGGTGCTGAAGCATCCATGGGAATTATGTTGATAAATCATCGAGATTCTCACGGTGGTCCAAGCACGCGCAAGCGAGCGCGACGCGCCAACTGTTCCTCGTTGATAAAACCGTACGGCAAATACGGCTGTTTCTTTTTCTCCGGAGGACTTACTTCTACGTCTTCTTTTTATCAGCTATTTGTTTGTCTTCTCTCCCGCTCTTCGCCTCGCCTTCTCTAAGAGGGAGCTGGCTTGTGTGTTAGGATTACGCAGCGTTACGAGATATGGCATTTGCTTTCCTGATGGCTTTGTTTTGGAAGCTAGTTTGTACTAGATTAAGCAATTTGTTGATATAATTTGTTTAAACAAAATAGTGAAAATTTACACAGTGAAAATGTTTTGTTTTTTCATTTCTTAATTAAGTTTGTTAATTGTTTACTATTTTTTAGGTAAAAATTTAAACAATTTTTTTACACAAATAAATTTAAAAACCGCACTTCTCAGCATCAATCACCAAGCGAAACTCGTTCGCTTTTCGAAATAATTTTCACTTATCAATCATAAAAAATTATAATAACCGCCTTCGAAAAAATCCAAGTAAGAAAAACCAGCTGTAAACGTCGAGTTACGGGCAGTCGAAAAACATCTTGAAAAAGTTCACACGCACGCCTCCAACCCTTTAGCGAAAAAGTGGAGAGTAAAAAACACACTCCTCGCCGATGCCCGTACCGAAAGCGTTCCCACATCGATAGCACGGTAATCAGCTGCATATGTCGCGGCTCGATGCCCACCTGGGCTCCGCACACCTATACACACACATATACCCACATACATACCTGCACTCGACGCGCGAACATTTTTCTCATGGCGTGTGACCCCTCGCGGATGATACAGGAGGCAAGTGTAATTTCGTTTTTATTATCTTTGACAAACTCGTCATTTTTTTTTACTTTCCTTAAGCGCGACTTATTTTTTTTTCTCTCGGGCCTTAAGGTGCTGCGAGCAAGGGAGAGAGCGAGATGAAAGAGATAAGAGAGTAAACGGCGACGTCGCTCTCGTTTAAGGAGTTAACGTGCAATTAAGACTGTTTTTGCCGAGGCGCGCTTCGCTCATTTACATCGGCGTTTTGCGCACGCGCACTTGCGCTATTTATACAATTCGGGAACAAGCTGAGTAATAAAAGCAGAACGTCGCGAGGGCGATTATCGCGTTTATTAAAAATGTTTATTTAAGCAGGCTCACTCGGCCATTGGATAAAAATGCCCGGGATATATAACTCTGAATTCGTAATTACTACAATTAATTTAACCGTTCCTTTAAGAGAAACATCGGCCCCAGAGGAGACAGCCCACTTAATTTGTTGCCCGCATTACGGCGCTGATCCTGGCGCAAAGTTTCCCATCCTGTGCGCTGAAAACGAAAACGAGCCCTACTTACGCGCCACTTTAGCATAATCCTGAATTTCAACGTGACGAGTATGCAAGGCGTCTGTGTATGCAGGCAGCTGTCACGCGTTTATTCCTCGAGGAACATTGACCCAGTCTCCTTTTTAAGATGATAGGCGAGGGGTGGAGCGATTTCTAGAGCTATTTCTATGTAGAAAAGCTCCAGCTGTGGATGCACGTTAGACTGTCAAGAGGCTTGACCGCTGGCAGAGAGTTCCTCATCAGTTTTCATTAAAATCGATCAATTGCATTTGCAAAAAGTTATAAAATTAACTTGCAATATTAAAACTAACGTATATACATCTGACAAAAAGCTATCCTATCGCAACCGTCTCTCGGACTCGCTCGTAAACACTTTCTTTCCGATCCGCATTAGCAGCTTCCACAAGCATGCATAAGCGCATACGTACATACCCTCATTGTCCGATAGCATCTGCCATCCAGCATATAAATCCAGCATCTGGAATATCGAGCGATCTCCAAGCTCAAAATAGCAGCACTCTCCGCACAGCTTTGTTCTACCCTAGCCTTGCATATACAAGAAATCACCGCCACTATACTAAGCGCGCACACGTGCGTCGATCTGCACGCTTACGCGTCTTTAGCGAAAGTTTTGCGCCCTTGCCAGACGTCGCCTATACAAAAGAAAGAAAAAAAAGCGTACTACGTCAATCGCCGGCAGAACTAAGGGCGCGCGTGCTCTCGTCAACTTTTATATATAGGGTGCGCTCACATGCAAGGGGCTGCCGTACGTGTGGTCTTGCATCGTGACGTCAGATATCTAGCTATATAGATCTAGAAAGCTGCGCACACGTCAGGGGTCGCGCCGAATATCTTCACAGGGGGGTAGCGCACTCGAAGATACATACCTCCGCTGGCGTACATGCAAGGGGGAGAAGCTCACGATTGGGGTGCGCTCGCGAATTCCGGCACTATGCAAGGGCTCGGGGGGATCGCGTGCCGATACACACATATGTATATACACAAGCGTGTGTGTGTGTGTGTGTGAGATCGCCGGCGCGCTGAATTGGAAAGGAGAGAGAGAAAGAGGCAGCCGCGTGTGTATATATATACACGTCCTAAGAGAGGACGAGGAAGCAGAGGGAAAGAGAGAGAGAGAGAGAGAGCTTGGAGCAGTACACGTGGGAACCCGGCACGTGGGACTCGCGCGCGCGCGCCAGCAAGCAAGCACGTATATAATGTGACCACGAATGGCCTTGACACCTGGACGGCTGCCGCCTGCAGACGTGTGTGTGTGTGTGAGCGCGCGCGCCTGTGGCTCTCTTCCTTTCTTTCTCTCTCGAGCGCACACGCGGTTCTTGCTTTTTTTTTTTTCTTTACGGGAATCCATCGAAATTCAAAGAGCGTTACGACTTTACCTGTGCGCCGGAATGCCCCGCGCGTGCACACTCGCTCTCTGTGTGTATACATGCGGGTATATATACAGTGACGCACGTGCCGAGATCGTCTCGGAAATCTCGCCGCGGGCGATGCATAACAATTTTTTTCGGATTAGGAGGAGGAGTGATGGAGCGGCAAGTGCTTGGGGCTTTGGAGGCATGGCTGAGTTGCTGGGGTTTTGGAGATGGTTTTTAGATTGGTTTTTTTGGTGATTGGGGATTGGAAGCTGGGAATGGGTTTGGTGATTACGGTATTTAGTTGGTTTTTTTTATTGTTTCTAGTGAAGGGTTTTTGGTGGGTGACGTGGACGTTATGATTGACTGAGTTTGTTCATTTGTTATTATGGGAAAAATAATTATTGTTAAATTTCTATTTATAATGTATTGATTGGGTCATGTATCAATTAGTTTTAAAACGCGCTACGATAGGTTTGAAAGTTTTGAAAAAATAAACTAGCAAATTGAATGTTATTTATTTTTAATATTTTTCTTCCAAAAAAATATTTCAGCTAAAACTTTATGGTTAAGATAGTAAAGAAATTGATAAAATTTGAATGATACCGTATTTTAAAATTCGGTTTCCAGCAAACTTTTACGCGCAAAAAAATATCTGAAAATTAAATATTTTTTGAAGGCTTTCCTGAAATTTTTTTGCACAACTTTTTTATGATTTTAAATAAATTCTCACATCAATTTTTTACGTCGGTTGATTTTTTGGGAATTCAATTTTTTAGAAAAATTAAATATTTTAATAAAAGAATATACCCGCTCTTTGTAAGCAAACTTTTTTCGACAATACAGTTACGCGGAAATAAAATGACTTTCAATCTAGAGAAGTAAGCTTTATATATAAAATGAACTTTTACTCTATAAGTGAAACATGTTATACAGTTGCGTATAAAGTGGCACTTGCGCATTATATAAATTGTTTGGAAGTAATTTGCATTTACTGTGTCAAAAAATATTATTCAATACTCGTGCGAATCAAATAGTTTATTATAAGGCTAATTATATATCGTTTTCTCTTATCTTAGATGTTATTAAATTTTAACGCAATTTTATTAAAAGTATTTTTTCTTTCTTAATGTTAAATTAAAAAATTGATAAAGAAAGATGAAACATTGGTCAGCGGTATCCTCATGATGCTGCAAAAAATAGACGTATCCAAAGGTAAAACACTACTTCCAACTCTATCCCTTGGCAATCTCCTTTGTGATAATACGCATAAATCTTTACTTTAGACACACGCGACATTTCATCTCCAAGAAATACTGCAAGCAGCAAAAAGTCCAGCGCATCCTCACTCGCAGCCATCGCATATTAACAAGAACCTTCTTATCCATCAAAGTCCCGCATTAAAAAGCCTTTCCCGCATAATATCTCAATCTACCTTCGCCCATAAAAAGAAAGGCGTACTCTGCTGCAATGGGCCTCTGAAAAGCAAAGCTCGAGAAAAACTCGGCGAGCCCAATTAAGAAAACAAAAAGCCGTAGACCGGAAAAATATGATGATCGTTAAGCATCCCTTTGTCCTTGCATCCTCTCGTCCCATCGCAGAAGATACGTTAAACAATTTAACGACTCGCCAATCTCAATGTGTCCCGCTCATACACATACACAGAGAGAGCCGCATACGCGGCCCGTTACATAATGAAGGCTCTCTCTCGGACCTCTTTCGGTCTCGCTCCGATGATCAAGGCCCACGAGAGAGAGACACACTGCGGCTATATAGCTCGCTCCGCGCTTGTGTGTAGTGTGTGCAGCTGCTCTCACTCTACACGCGGCGTATATACAAGAAAATCGCTCGTCCGCTCCCACCGTTCTTCGAGGCCTGAGAGTCTCTCTCTCGCGCGAGCGCAGGCGGGCAGGTGACGTTGGTCGCGTGCCAAGGCTCCCCCTTCCTTTCTTTCTTCTTCCTTCTTCTCTCCTTCGCTCTCGAGCCGTCGTTCTTCTTTTTTTCCCCCGTCAGGCATATACGTCTATACAGGTATATAAGAAAAGCATCTTGCGCAAAAGCCATTGTCCTAGCCCGCCCTTTCTCACGGGCTCGCTTCGCTGCCGACGCGCTACTGACGCAGGCGTCGCTGTCCCTTTAACACCGCGCATGCGGAACCGAGAGGGTATGTGTATATACGGGGCTGGTTGCCGGCCAATCTTGAGGGGATTTCCTTGTCGTAGAAATCAGAGAAAGTGGCTGCAACAAGTACGGGGGATGATTGCTGTTTTAAAGCGATGGAGGCAGGGGGATTTGAGGGTTGGTACTTCTCAAGCTGGGATGAGTTAAGATTATGGCTGGATTATACTTTCGGTGGGATGATGTATGCTTTTGTGCTTTTTGTTTTCTTATTTTGTCTGACGAATGACAAATTATGTAAATAGTTTTGGAAGGATGAAAATATTAATTTTAAAGCCACTTTTTAAAGCTGATGTGTTATTGTTATCAAATTTCGATTGTAATTACCATTAAACAGTACGCGATTATAACCTTGAAACGCAGATCTCTAGATTACACGTTCAACAAATCCAATTTAATCAAAGCTAATGACACCGCGCATTTAACCGCAAAACAATCAAACGAACCAGACAGGAAATCGTTCGATTGTCAATCGCCCAGCCACAGGCAAAATCTCCCAGGCATACACCATTCGCTTAGATCCTTATCGATCAAAACTCACGAGAAAAACGTTAATCGGCGCAACGGCGAGCTCAGCTGTTACGAAAATCGATAAATCGAGCGGCAGGTGACGTCTGGCACGTGCCGTGATTTTTGCCGACGCAAGCCAGGGAATCAAGGACGGAAGAGATTCCCCCCTTCTTTTTTCTTCCTTCCTGCCCTCGCGCGCGACTGTATGTATACCCACCGCGAGGAGCAAAGGAGGGAGCCTCGAAAAATATGTGCGCAAGATGCAGTCATTGTTCGTAAGTGAGTATTACGGGGCTCCGGCTCCTGACCCTGACGCGCGTGCGAGCCAAAACAGCTGATTCTTTAAGGGTGGCGCGAAGCCAAGGGGAGGTGATGGCAACGTATTGTGCGATTTTTTTTTCTGGAGTTTGAGAGGGGGGTGTCGTCCGGATGGTTCTTAATTTTCGAAATTTTATGTAGAACGGTTTTTAAAAAATTATAAACGTTGTAGTATATTATTAAAGTCTGACCTGAAAAGTGTCCTATAAAAACATGTTTAACCAAAATTTTATTTCGATATCAATCAAATATTCCGAGAACGCAGCGAAGCATTAAACATGTGACTTTCGAAGTTTTTTAAAATTTTTTGCCTCGCCGGGCAGCAGCGATAAATCATAAGATCCTTGGGGAAGATTACGCTACCGAAAAGCTACCCGACTTTCTTAAATCCAAGAGTAATTTCTGGAAAGCATTCGGCTCGGCCTTTAATTAAATTCAAGGGGAAAATAAAAAGGCCCCGGCGTATCTTCTTATCGATGCATAAAAGTCTTCATACATCATAAGAATCGTGAGAATATCGAAAGCCGTTCGGAGCCGCTTGGCTCGCAGACGGCCGAGAGTAAGATGAGTATACACACGTACAGAAGATATCTCTCTTTCTCCCTCTCGTTTCTTGAAGGAGCGAGAGCTCGGGGCCTCAGAGAGTAGATTGTGGAGCCGGAATGATGGGAACCTTTTGCATTACGGTTTCAGTTGCATTATCAGATAAACCGCAGAAGCCCGCAGCAGCCAAGCCGCAATGAACACGTCGCTATCGTTACGGGCCATTCGAGATCTGGATCAAGAAGCATCTATACGCCACTGCTGTCGGTAGATCTCCTTCTTCTCTCTCTTTTCCTCCAATTAACGCGTTACACGCATCTGGAGTTTTGGGGCTTTCTCGGTGCGGAATTGGTTATGGGCAGAATTAAAATGTTGGATTTTTGGCGTCATAGTTTTGAGGCTTGTGTAAAACGAATTTTTTTGTTACTTCGTTTTTTACTTTTTATTTATTTAGGTTTCAGTTAGCGACTTCAATTTCATGTCAATTACGTTTACACAATTATTAATAACGCTATTATTCTTAAATTTTTGCAGTGTTTTAAAAAGAATCCATCTTCGGTCCAATTATCAAAAAACAATATTTCTCTATTTTTTTAAAATCTATTTCTTTTAGAAAATCATCAGCGCTGTTACGTCTACCGTCCCAAAAAGTCCATCCGAAAACAAAAACAAAAGCTGCGCCCCTGTATTACCCCGAAACAAAGCCAAAACAAAGCCGCGCGCAAATGAATACGCCCCAGATACAATGTTTGTCCAACAAAGAAAAATCCACATCCTTACACTTTCCCAGACTCATCAGCCAGCCCTCAACAACCCATCCACACTCCGGCGGCCTAATGCGTCAAAGATAATGCGAAACGAGATTTCCGCAGTCCGGCATTATGCTAATCTTAAACACTGGCTAGAATGGAAGGCGCGTCGGCAGACCAACCTCAGCGTCGCACTAAGATATGCAGGTATATATATACGCAGACTGATCAATATGCCGCTCATGACTCGCGTATACATGCATATTCCAAGGAGGTGGGCAAGTGACAAAGTGTCGAAAGGTAGAAAGTTCTCACACTCTCCTTGCGCATCTTGCAGGCGCGAGCTGCAGCCGGTTTCGCCGCTGATGGATACGCGGCTTTTTACCCCCTTCTGTCGAAGAGCGCGCCAATTTCAGCTGGCCGTATATCGGCGGATTTGCATAAAGCTAGAGAGAGCTCTAAAACTCACGGCCAGCTGTTTTTTCTCCTTTCCGAGCTATTGTTTCGCAGTGGCAGAGGAGCTGCGCTACTTCCTTCGTCTCGCTCTCTCTCTGTGTGTATGTATATAGGAGAGTAATGTGCGCTAAGCGTAGATGTGTCTCTTTTCTTTTCGGGGATTCTGAGCGAGGAGACTAAGCCACGTCAATTGCCGCTTTTAGTTTTTTGTAGCGTAATTGTCGCCGGTCTCTTCTGCTTCTGCCGGGATGGACTTTGCTGCGGGGTGGACAGATGTCTCCGGCTGCCGGAGAGCTTCCCTTCTTCTCTTCTTTATTTTTTAAATTTATAATGATGTTTATGCAAGTTCTGGTTTCGCCCTGTATGCATAGACCAAATGGCGCGAGCTAAGGTTGCTGAAATTTTGTAGTTTTCGACTCGCTTTAACGTCTTTTTTCAGTTTTAGGCAATTTCAGATCTATATTGTCAATGCAAAAGTTGATCAAATTTAAAAAAATTAATACCTCACTTTTATAACAACTCTCTCAAGGTACCCCTGACACAATTCCAAAACTCCTCACTCCCAAACGCCCGCTTAATTTTCAAAACATCGCGCAAAAACATCAAATCGCCCAGAAGGCCACGGTAACCAATTCTCATGAATTAAAACTCTCGGCCATTCCCGCGTGACATCACGGCAGCTCTCTTATTTACACCCGAGCTCTCGAATTTCAACCGAATCCACAGAGCGATAAGATACAGCCCCTTAGCTCCCTCAGCGCGCGGCTCTCTCGAGAACGCGGCTATATATTCAATGACACGCGCTCCTCAGCGCTTATTCACGCTCGCGCGCTTCTCGCCTAAACTGACCTTTCCGAGAAGACCCGACCGCAAGAAAACATCCTTCGTGAATGAAGAGGCGAGTGTGTGTGTATGCTGCTTCAATTCTTTGCTTTTTATCAATGGAGCTGGCGCGTAGTACGCGCCGTGTTGTAATACGTCAGAGGCGGAAGTTTGGTATTGCGCTACACGCTTTCTTATCGCGGGGAGGCTCGGGATACATAATGGCGGAGTTGATGCTTACAAGATTGATGTGGATTTTTTATGTTGTGGTGATTATGGATCATTCGTTGTGAATGTTTGGGTCGGTTTAGTGCGATAGGTAAGTTCCGGGGTGTGCTGTTCCCATTAGATACGCCGATTTGTTATTAAATCAATCGGCGTGATTTATGCTGATCAAATAACGGATTTATTAATTCGATTTTCTAAAATCAGAATTAAAAAAAATTAATAGCTATTTTCTATCTAAAACAAACTAATCAACAGTTATCCATCGAGCTATCCTTTCTCCAAAGTGCAACGATCCCTTTCATTAAACCGAAAATTCCTCTCGGCCAACAAAGATCCACTTTCTCACAGAAAAAGAGCCGCAGAGAGAGCGATCGCCGCACTCCGAAAAAAAGGTTAAATTTTTTTCCTCCAAAAGCAACAAAATTAAAGCATCGACAGCCGCGTCAATTGACGAGGCCTCGTCGAGCGCCCGGAGAATCCACGGGGGAGCCGTTCAAGTGTACACAGGGACAAAAAACGCTTGACAAAGAAAAGAAGCATATCCTCTTTCTCTCTCGGTCCTCCCGTGTCCCGCACAATCATCCTCGACATTTCGTAATCTCACGTCGAGTAGCCCAACGCGCGGACAGGATACCGGTAATTGCTCCGTGCGGCTGTATGAAGAAAGGACGTTGCTGCCGGCCAGTCGAGAGAGCGAAAGAGAGGATCCCTGAACAGTGGCATCACTCCTCCTCCTACTACTGCTTCTCCACCTCCTCTACTGGTCTTGTTTGTTGTCGCTACTTTCTCGCTTGGCTCTCTTTCGTGGATAGACGCATTAATCGCTTCTCTTGCGCGATTCGAGTTTTTTTTATGGGGAGCAGGATGTTTACTTGAGTGTTGAGAGATTGTTTTCTAAATTGGTTTGTTATTATCTGTGATCTTTTTGTTATTGATAATATGAATAGTTATATTTTTGGAATTAATTTTCAATTTGCAGAAAATTTTTCGTTTTGAAGTTGTTTTAGTGGAAAAAAATACCCTGTTTTTAATTCTTTTAAAAACTTGAAATAAAAAAAAAGACTGGATTCCCGCATTCTCGATAACAAGGAGAGTATCGCATCTCCTTGAAATTTTTAACTTCAAGGGCGCGCCTTTAAGTGAGTATAAATTTCCAGCGTAAACTTTGGATCAATTTTCAAAATCTTCAAAATTACACAGTTGCGTAACCCGATATTTATCAATCCTTCCTCCTGAAATCGATAATTAAAAAACAAAAAAAAGCGGAATCCAATTCATCATTACCCTCGATACTTTCATTTCGCAGCGCTCCAATTACAATCGCAGGCGAAATTCGAAAAAAGAAATCCGATCCTATCAGGGCTGGCGCGAGCGAGGCGAGGAACGAGTTAAACTGGCCGGGCGCGCGCGCTGCCGCTTATATATATACGTATACAATCGGCGCGGTCCCCCGCCTACCCACGCGAGCGAGCGGCACCTCGAGCGCTCTCCGGCACGCTTCAATCTTTATCATCCAATTACATCAATTTCCCGTTCTCCCGGCGATCCTCTCTGCCTCCGGGCGCGCGCTCCGAAAATTCCTAAATCATCGGACAATTAAAAAGTCCTCCTAATCGCGCGCACCGCGCGCTCATTATCCGTGAAGCGCTAGCCCAGCTGTATACAAGTGGTATAAGGCCCGGGCATTAGTCCCATATATACCCCTCCTCGTCTGGCTCGTCTGACTCACCGTATCCAGAGAGAGTGTGAGAGAGAGCACCGGTAGTAGTAAGAGTCGGGGATAAGGCTCGTGCAGAGCGAGCGGAGCGTGCCGCTGAGGAGGAGGGGGAGAGAGAGCTAGCCGTGCTGCAGAGTATATAGCTTGCTTGCGCTGGCGGCGCCCGAGCGAGGCCGATGGTGGGAACGCCGAGCGCCGAGTGTTCTCACCAGCCGCCGGCCAGGCGGCCCGACGAGCAGCGCGCAGCAGCAGCCTGTGCCACCGGTGTGTGTGCGGCGTCGGCGGCAGCAGCAGCAGCAGCAGCGGCGGCCGAATCGTAGCGTGTGCTGCTCACGAGCGAGCCTCTTCTTCTTCTTGTTGGCGCAAGCGCGCGCGCGCGCGGGGGACGCAAGGTGCCTCCGGAGAGTGTGAGAGAGCAGCGGCTACTGGTCGTTGCTGCTGCAGCCGGTCCATTTTCTTTCTCTCTCCCTCTCTCTCGTTCTGTATCTTTGCCACTCGCTCTTACTCTACAGAGTGTGTGTGTATGTATGTATATATGCTTTCTGGCTGCGTGGGCTCTCTCCTCTTCTTCGTTTTCTTTCGCGCCACCGCCTGCGAAATCGTCGCACGCCCCGAGTATATACCGATCGGATATATGCGAGTTGCGGCATCTCGCCGAAACATTATACACGTGCAATAACCAGTATTCGCAGCCAGCCTCCTCCTCCTACATGTGTAGGCCTCGCCGCTACCTATATATATATATATATATATATATGTATAAGCGGAGGAGAGAGAGAGAGAGAGAGAGAAACGCTTTATTATTATTGCCGGCCGCGCGCGAGCGCACACGGGATGGACAGCAGGCCGGGTGGGAGTGAGAGAGCCGCTACCTCGCTAAGTGCGGCCTGTCCGTGCCGCTTTACTTTTTCATCCGATCCTTTTTTTTACCCCCCGACTTTTTTGAGGGGGAGTGGGTTTTCGCGTAGTTTTTGGGGATCGCACGGGGCCGGGGATCTGTAAATATTATACTTGATGGGCCGGGGGATTTTTTTTTTTGGTCGGAGCTCGAGTTTTGGGAAGAGCAAGGTGGAAACGCATTTCGGTTTTGGGTTTGGCAGGTGGAAAAAAAAAGAGTTACTTTGAAAAATGCATTTTCGTTTTTCTAGCTCGAGGAGGTGTAACGAAATATTGTTTTAGGGGTGTATTGATGAAAATAAAATACGGCGAGCGGGGGAAAAAACCTTTTGCGCGCTCGCGCAGATTCGAAAATAAAAGGGACGGAAACAATCGAGCAGCGATACCAATTTTTATCATTACTATTAATGCATCTGGAAAAAAAATTCAACAATGTAAAAAAATATGTGAAATTCGACCTAGCAATCAAAAACAATTTTCTACCGTAAATATAAAAAGTCTATTACAACAATTTACTAGAAATTTCCTATGAAAGAATATCTATACAATTTAGAAATTAATCATACCACTAAACAATTACTTCAATCCAAGCCCAAGCACTGCCTCGAAACCCACGCTCCCAACCACACTACCAAGAACGAAAAAGCGGCTTTAATTCGCTCCTAAACGCTCCTCCACCTGTCAGATCACCGATCGCACAAAAAACGCATACAGACTCAACCTACCCAGTTACACGGCTTAAATAAAATAAACTCCTCCAGAAAGCTTTCTCACGCATTACACGTCATTAGTCCTTTTTTTCCATACCCCCGCGCCGCGTGCGTATACACGTTTAAAAAAAAACGTATACTTTACGCGCACGCGGACGCATCTCCTATATAACGTATATACACGGCAGCTCTCGGCTAATGACGAAAAACCGAGCAATAAATCAAAAACGCGCGCGCGTAGCCCGATTGCTCGCGTAATCATAGAAAATTGAGGCTGGCGCGCGCGCGCGCGAGCGAGCGGAGGGGCAATTTCGACGTCGAGAATTTTTTTACTCGACATCCTCATTCTGACGCACGTGCAAGCGCGCGCATATATGCGCTTGTCCTGCTATGCGCCGAATATAAGCGGGAGCGGCGCTCCTCTTTTGCACGAGGCGCAAGTGGAATCTGATGTCTGCCTATCGCTAGGCTCGATCCCTTGTGTGCGTTTGGACGATGCGCTGCTGGGTGTGGGTATGGATTTATGAAAGTTGGTGATTGCTGGATTCGTTTATTAGTGGACCGAGTCACGTACTGTTGCTTGTTTTTATGTAAAATGTACGGACAAATTTTATTATCTTTATGAAGAATCATTGTAATTACGTCACGAAAATCGAGCGTGTTATTAACTTTTTGAAAGCTGAATCTTTATGAAGTTTTACCTGCGAGTAAACAGTTTTTAAAAATTAGTTAATAAAATTTTACGGGTCTGTTCGTCTGTTTTATAACGCGGCGTGAGAAGAATTTCAAAAACTGACCTATTTTGATTTTCATGAGAATATTAATACGAATAATACATATAGTCAATAAGAAACAGTTTAAATGTGTATAGTAGTCTGGGTCATTGTATCTCTCAGACGATTAATGTTAATGTACAATCCAGTTTAAAGGATTTTTTAATTTTTTTACAAAACCTTGTTGTAAATTGAATGTCGCTGTTAAATTAACATAAAAAATGTCTCCAATTTTTTAAATTTTCACTTTACCGATACAAAGTTTATTGGAAGCTTTTAATCAAAAGCCCTGAATACATTAATAATTCAATAATAAGGCGAGTCAATTTAGTTTTATTAAAAACCCTCACATCATGCAAATATAGTTTTCACTTCGTAAAATATTACGTTCGAATAAAATTTAATGGTCTCAACCAAGGTTTATTTATCACTTACGGGTATGCGTGTAACAAACGTATTTCATTTTCTTTAAGAGAAAAATAAAATTATTATCATCTGAAAGGCAATCATCACCTGAAAAGTGTATTTGCCGCCGGTGGAGAAGAAAGAGTAGCAAATGCATGTCTATCTCTCTCGCTTGGAACGTGTCTATGATTACGATTGATGTGCTTGCTACCTATAAAACGAGCGCGAGACCGACTCGTGAATCAAGAGAAGAGCTTCTGTAATGCAGTGCATGCTAAGCTTGCTACCTCGAGGGTTCGATTATGGAGATTCAGGTAATCGTTGACGTCTATGAAATCAGAACTTGTTTTATATTTTTTTTATGTTCATTTATCAGTTATTTCAGTATGGCACGCAATATTTGCATATAAAACGTTGTTCGAAAATTGCGCTTTATACTTTGTAAGTAATATAATTTACCTGTCAATATGTATTATATAATATCAGAGCTATATGCGTTATCGATGAATATTTACGTATTTAAAAAATAAATATAGTCGGAAAGTCAAGTTAATCAAGAACTCAGAAGAAAATAATTGCTATCTTTTTCTGCATTAACCTTGCATATCGGATAATAAAAGTGTTGAGAGACGTTGCTGTCAAACTTTAATACTCTGTTTATTACATGGTACGATAAACTTTACTTCACGTGTATCTGCAAAAAAATTTCTGAAGATGTAATAATTAATCTTAATGGGATAATAATTTCGAGAAAGTTTCATTACCGGTTCGAAAAAAACACATTTAAGCCAAGTGATCTTAAATGATCGACATATTTTTAATAAAAAAAAAATACTTGCTTCAATCTTGAACTTTCCGCATTACTTCTACAATCTTCAATTATCGCTCATAGTTGTTCCTCGAACTAACAAGACAAGAGCTCATGTCTAACATCTAAAACACAAAAGAATTTTACACTGTCTAAAAGCCTGTACTTCAAACACAATTAAACAAAAATAATAAATTAAACCTTGTAACCTTAAAAAAAAAACTTATACCCAACACAAGTAAGCGCTCCTCTTGAGCGGCAATCTTACAAACCTCCTCGAAACATCCTGTTTCGTGCATATCGTGCACACGTCGAATCCTCTCAAGCGCGCATCATACTTTTATTTTCGCCCCCCGCTCGCTCACCGATGAAAAAGCGGGTAATCGCGAGCGTGGAAAAAGCGGTTCCTTCTTTAAAATTATAACTCTGTAGCAGCATCAAGCCGTCTTCGACTGCAGCCTTCTCTCAGGTCGGCTTTTTCGTCTGCCGTTCAACTCGTTTCTTTGCCGGTAATTAGGAGGCGCAATTAGAAAACAAAAATCCCTGCCGAAAACATCTCGGCCGCTCCCACGAAGCGAGGCCAGGGCTTCGGCCAGCCGAGACTAAACATATCGTGTTTCGTAAAAGAGGCGGCCTAACCGGACGATTTTAACGGGCGCTTGCGGGATAGCTGTGCATCCTCCTGGGCCGCGCGCGCACCGGACTATTATAGAAAACGCAGGGCTGGCCGGGCCGGCTGAGATTAGATTACGTTAGAGAAGGCTTAACTTCGATGAGCATCCTGAGTTTCCGGTTCAAATTATCGGTTTGCTTTTGTTTGGCCTTTTTCGTGAGGGGAACGGGATGCTTCGGCTACTTTTCGCTATCCGCGGGATTCTGGAAATACGGTTTTTTACTGCTACACTTGGGAGGGTTTTGGGAACGGGTTCTTTTTTATGACTTCTAAGGTATCGTTTGGACGCTTCATTTTTTCTATAATAACAATAATATTCGAAATTGTTTAAAAAACGAGCATTATTTAATCAAGTAAACATTTATAGTTTAACAGCAAACATCTTTGAGAAAAATTAATTAAATTTGCAATAATGAACTGGAAATCCGCTGGTAAGAAAATTTCCGGCACACCGACTTTGCGAAAAATATTCAATCTCCCAGCGCCGCAGCTGTCCCGGGCAACGCGTAAAAAGAGACGTTCGTAAAAAATTTTATTTCTAAAAATCCTCGGCTTTATCCGCGGCGAGAAAAGGGCGAAAACCATTAGTTTTACACCTTTTATTTTAAAAATTGCAAACTCGCTGTAATTGGCCGCGTGCGTGTAAAGAAAAGGCCCGCTCTCTCGCCGCAATAAAGATTTATTATCATCGGCGCTCGCGCGCGCTTCATCAGAGGTCTCACTCCCCCGCACTGTCCTAAAACACACAGTTCCATTAAGCAGCCTTGCCGAAAAAGGCTGGCCGTCGAGTAAAAACCTTTACTCTCTCGCGGAGTCGAAAAGGTTTATATACAGCGTTTATTATAGGATCCGTCCATAGGGTCGGTCAAGCACCTCGTTTTTCCGTACCTGCCTGCGCCCTTCCCTTTATATACCTACGTAGACGGTATAATATAATCTTGCCCCTCTCCCTGCCACCCTTCCATATCTTCCCTTTTCTCTTACGCTCTCTCTCTCTCTCTCTCTCTCTCTCGCCAATAAAACGGCGAATTCGCCGCCGCCGCGTGGCCTTCGTGTGTCCGCCACGCGCACTTTTATATGTACCGTGGCGTCCTTCTATAGACGCGCGAGCGGTCAGGTCATAATAGATGCGCGATTCGCGTCCCCCTCGAGTTCTTTTTTTTCCATTTTTACCTGTCGATGCACTGGCCTTTCTCCCTCTTTCTCTCGCTCACAGAGTATCCCTCTCTATTCAGCTTAGCATGCATATCGTGCCTCCAAGCGAGCACACACGTATAAGAAGGGAGAGAGAAAGAGAGAGAGAAGCCTTGAAAAGCGAGCAGCAGCTCAGATGGGGTTGAAGCCACAGAGAGAGAGAGAGAGAGAGAGAAAGAGAGAGAGCGCGAATCGCAGAAACGTGGGAACTGCCGCCAGGTGATCCTCTTTTCTTCGGCCTTTCTCTCTTCGCGCTCCCCCTCTCTCTTTCACTTTCGTCCGCCTCTATATATATACACGTGTGTGCGCGCAAGCTTCCGAATGCAAGCGCCGCGTGTGCAAAGGATCAGGAAGGAGGGGGGCTACTCTGTCTCTCTCCTGCGCGCTGCATAGCCATACATGTGTTCTCTCCTGCATGGGTATGCGAGAGAGCATCGCCAGGGGGGAGACCAGGGGGGAGCAGTGTTTCGGTGGTGGGGCGAAACGAGCGAGCTCTCGAGGGGTGCAAGGATCGAGGAATAAAAAAATAAAAGGAACGAGAGCACACGCGTCTTCTTCGCGTGGAGCGCGAGTGCAATTGCATCACGCGAGAGCGGGCCCTTTCGCCGACTATATGGGTTCTTGAGGAGGGAGAGAGGGAGGGAGAAACGCAGCTTTTTCTTGAGGGCTTTATTGAGCGTTGCGGGCCTCTTTGGCTCTTGATTGCCGCTTTCTTTTTCTGCGCTCGGGGAGAACGCCAGTAGTTCGATTTGTTATTGTGGGCATAATTTAGGCTATTCGATGCTGGATGGGTTAATTCTTCTTGTTAGGTTGTTTAGAGACTTTATTTCATAGGTTGAAGGAGTACCTTTCTTGAGTTCTTTGATTGGCCTGTGCCTATTAAGCCACTTATTTGAATAATTTTGGATACAATGTATAAACCTAAAACAAGTGAAGATAAAAATTATAATAATGTGTTATTGAATAGTAGAGAAAAAATTACCTTTACTGCGACCAACAGATGTTGATTCGTCATGCCAGAAACTCACTACAATTTTAGTTTTTGCACTACAATCAAGGAACGCGACAACGTTTCACAGGCAAGAAGTATCAGTACGAGAAATATAAATTCACAAAAATAAACAAACTTTTCAAACAACACACCCATTTTAGGTACAATGAATAGTATTTGATCTCATCAATAAAAAAATGCAATATTTATTTGTCGCGTAAAAAAGTAGTTTAAAAGCTAAAAAATATAAGTAAAATAACGACTACCTTCTTTCTTTTTTTCTTTACACAATCTGAAAACTAGTACTAAGTAGTAAAATATTTATTTAACTAGCGCTTTGATTTTTTTCTCTTTGTGTTGTATATCTGACGACAATGGACTTTATGTGGGCAATATTTGCCAATAAAAGTTCTGTCGTCAAACGATGTAATCTGCGAAGTTTTGACCTGGCCGGTCGACCTATTGTAAAGTTTTCGCACGCGCGTGTGCCCAGCACACGACCTTATATTGCCGAAATCGGGACGCCCTGATCTAATTTAGTTTCAAAGAGAGTACTTGGACTTTACGATCGGTAATTCAAAGCCTGAAAGTCAACTTTAATAGTCATTGCTAAATTGCTTTCGGAGTCTTAAATGTATTTTAGCCAACATTGTATCTGCCTTCAGAATTTTTTTTCAGTAATATTCTTTACAGAGTATTTTAAATAATTCTTTTTATGTTTATTAAATACATATTGATTATTATTAAATATTATTGTTTAATGTTTTAAAATACTCTTAAAGCATGTGAGTCGCAGTATAACACATTCATCTTATCAAATCGTATGCAGATTTGAAAAAGCAAAAAATAAGTTTTTTATAAATCTATAGTCACGTTTAAGAACAGAGAAGAGTTTTAGCATTAAACTGTATTAAAAAAATGTTACTGTTGAATCTTCATCTTTAAATTAAAGATAAAAGATTAAAAAAATGAAATCTATTAACCGTTATATTTAAAAAAAGAAAAATAATGATTGAATTCTTGGTACAAAAGCTATTTTTAAAAAATTCAAACGATCTAGCAAAAAAACATTTCCTCACAAGAAAGAAACGCATAACACACGCGATGATTGGCTCTCACGCGGTAAACAATTTTTAGACTGAGAAACCGCAATTCTGCCACTCTCAAAAGGATCGTCCTCTAAAAAAACACGTACCCCCACGCGAGAACGTCGCAACCTTGAGGAGCATTCCCAAACCGCTGCTCTATCAAATTCATTTTTAGACTCGACTCCCCCTACTCCACAGATTCGGCATTAGTTTTTTTTTCTACTTTTTAGTTCCGGAAAGCCCTTGCCTCGTATTAGTCGGTAATTTTTTCTCTACCATCGGATCGTCGCGTGTGCGCGCACAATGCATCTGCTGCCTGCAAAGCTACGACGACCCCATGGTATATACGAGCGAGCGCGAGAAAGGCACACGTTTTTTACCAGGCGAATTCAAAAGTCTGCCTCTTGACTGTAAATATATATAGCCGAAAGTTTTTTTTGCGCCGCCCGGCACGTGGGAAAAGTGGCTTATGGACTTATAGACCCTTGAAATATTGTGACGCGTTTTAGGAATGTTAAAAAAAACGATAGGATCTTTTTTTGTGATAGCTTTTATCGATTATGGATTTGATGGGAAACGATGAAATATAATTTGACATGTAAAGAAAGAATTTAAACAAATTTTTTAATAAGCCACACTTATAGAACATTTAGAAACACCGTTTCTTTCAAATTCACCTTACTCAAACCCAAAAATAAATTCTGCTTTCAGACAAAAACACAAAAATGCATGTCGCAACATCGACGTGGGAAAACATCCTCCTAACAATTGCGTCCGCAGGCTCATCATGACGCTCAAAGATGTTAAAAACGAGACAAAGTAATGCCCAGCGGGTTTTGGTTCCGGAGGCAGGGACATCACGGTGAGAAACGGAAGTCAAAGCGACACTCCCCGCTGGACACTTGCAAAGATCTTGGCTGTCTCTTCGAGTGTGTATCCCATGACCTTCGAGGCCGCAGAGTCGCAGGTGCACCGTAGCGTCGAGAGAGAGTAGTGCCAGGGTGTGGGCGTTCCAATTTTAGAACGTGTACGACTATACTCGCCTTCTCTCTTTCAATCTTCCCATAGGCTAACTATCTCAAGAGAGGCTTGCGGTTAAGCAGCCGGCCTCCTCGCAGCATCTTCCTTTATACAGAGTTTTGCATTGTCCCCGCTATGTCAAAAAACAAGCTGGAGTTGTGAGGGTGAAAGCGAGCTTCTTATTGGCAAGCCGCAGTCTGTATTACCTAATTATAAAGTGTGTATTTTTATTATTTTAATGATCTGTTTAATGAGAAGAGAATCATGTTTCTTAATTTAATTTTTTATTAATTAATCTCAGTTTCTGTAAAAGTTACAAATTTAGACTACGTCCAATATCAGACTAAAATATTTCAACTAGCTATTTATTTTACAGTGTATACACAAAATAATTTATTAGTCGAACTATACACACGATGCTTGCATACACGCTTTAAATCTATCATGTCATCTGCTTATTTTAAAAACCCAGCAATGCGCCATCCATTCAATCGTCCCCAATCTTCGCCTTTTTCACCCTCCTCAGTCCCCCTACTTCTCGTTTCTTCTCGCCTCCACCTTCGTCTTCTCGCACGTCTTTTCTTTCCTTTTTGGGTTAATGGGAAGATCGCGCGGCATATGAGCGAGCGAGCACGAGCCCCTTCCATTATGTCAGTCAGTTGGAATATTTATGGGAAATTACGAATCTTGGGAAAAAAAAGAGGCGAGGAGGAGGACGACGGACCTTCCATGGGAATCGGTATTTTTTGATGAGCACAGCGCCGGTGACGACAGCAAGAGCTTTGAGGGCAATTCGACCGCTTAATTACTACTTCTTGGACGAAATTAACGTGTCGCGCTTAATCTTAAGTGCCGGAGTGCTCGCTATTTTTCGAGTGCGAAAGCCGAGAGGATGTTGGACGTAAATTAAAATTACTTCCGCGAGATTCGCGTGCGAAAATAATAATTAGAGGCTTTGGGCTGTTCTGTAACTGAAAAAGTTCTTTTCAGTACAATTTTTTGTCTGTTTCATTGTAAATTTAAGTATTAGCTTGATTAATTTTTTTTATATAAAAAAGTAAAATATTTAGTGTTTTTAATGACATTCTTAAGATTTTACTGTTTTTTAATTAAATATGTCATAATAATTGATAGAATATAAACCAAGTTTAATTTAAAATTAGGTTTTTGCAAAAATAGCTCTCGACAAAAAATTATATTTAATCTACGTTGATAAAGTTTCCATTCTCATTATACCCATTCAAAAGACAAGCTCAAATATTGACTAGATTATCTATATACTTTTTTCTACAAAGATCATTGACCTAAATCTTGTACAGACATTACAATAGAATGACGAAAAATAATTGTCTTGTTATTGATGCAAATAATAAAATTAGATATGAATAGACATTAAAATACAAATAACATTCACAACATAAATTAAAAAACTCACACTCACTCCCAGGTGAACTCGCAAAGTCTATTTCGTCAAAAGCCCAGCTGAAATATGGCCAAAATCGTTAATCCCAAAAACGAAATATGATCGCTCTTCTTTAAGGCTTTTTTTTGTCACCAACATCCACGGCCAAAAATTAGATAATTAGCCATCATAACGCCGTAAATCAAAAACAGACCTCGAGGGTGTATCAGCATTTACTTGCCGGCTCCGTAAAACTTTCCAAGCTTGAAAAACGCGCGAGTGTTGCAGCAGCGTTCCGCGGGCGGCGACCAAAGACAGAAAAGCCCAGTACTTATTACGGTTACACTTGCCTGGAAAACGGGACCCAAGGTCGGCCCCGCCGCCCTCGCATACCGATGCCGATGCAATGCGAGGCATCATCGGCGTCTACGCACCAAAGCAGGGGGGAGGGGTCTATATAGACGCGGGGAATTTGCGCGCTCTCGGAGAGGCGAAAAGCGAGCATGGGGCTATATGCAATAATATACCAGTCTCAGGGACAAAGCTGCAGTTTAAAGGCGCTGGAGTGTTGCGTTTACGGAAGAGAGGGAGAGGGAGATAGGGAAGGAAGAAAAAGGAGGGATATAACGCGGCACCCCAAATAAAACCATAAACTATACAGAGCGGACGAGGTCTAGCCCCTTCTTACCCGGAACATAACGGACTTTTTGCGCTATCCTGCGTAAGGCCCATAACGAGCTCATCTGTAAGTTTGGTTTTCACGTAATACGGGCATTTGCTTGGATTTCGATGAGTCCTTTTGTAATGTTGCATCAAACTGCTGCAAGGCTATATGTAGGAAACACTTTTTTCACGTCTTATAAAAAAACTATAGCTGTATTATACATAAACTTTGACTGTACTCATACTTAGCTCACTTACATCATTAGCAAAAAATATTTTTAAAACGCCAGCCTTGAAAACAATTATTAAAATAAAAATCGAAAATTTCCAGCAAGCATCCACGAGAGGAGCTTTTTCTTTCCAAAGAAGTAAAAACACTTCTCTTAACTCACGGCCGCAATAAATCATCGGGCCTATAAAAGGAAAAAGCCTCAATAATTCCAAAAACGAGCGGAGCCTTGCGCCGCCGCCGATGGGGGCAAAAAGCTCGCAGACGAAATATAATTAAGCGATTAAATGAGAAGCGATCGCATTAAAAATGCAAAGAGAGAAAGAAATGAAAGAGTCGCGCTTATTCGATTCCTTGAAAGTTTTCCATTCAGAGCCGCTGACAAACCACGTATACAGGCAGCTCGCGAGCGGACTATATGTATGCTCGCGATTAGTATACAGCTGCGCGCCCCGCCGCAACAAAGTTCCGATTATTATCGGGGCAAATATTATTACAGCGAATATGTACATTGGCGAGCGCGTCGCGATCGATAAGCCACGCATATGAGGGCAGTGCATTAATGCTTCGAAGGGGTTAAAGTATGTTCATTGCCACTGCGAGATTTGTAATCTTGGATTGTAGAAAAGGAGCTAGATTTCACGTTGGATTTCGGTAGAGTACCGTTGCATGGAGTTCAAGTGGCCGCAGCACGCGGACGTTTACTAAAAAAGAAAAAAAAAGAATCGAGTTTGATATGTTTATCCGTCGATCAGCGTATACGCGAAATCTTGATTTTTCAAGTTTCGCCAAGGTACTTTTTCCTTTGAATTTGATTGCCCTGCAAATCTGCATATGTAGATCTAGCGCGATACATTTGAGGCGCGAGAGAGCGAGTGTGTCGCACATCTGTTTCGCCTGACGCGATTTGTGCTGCATAAATAATCGCTGACGTAAAATTGATTAATATGTAATATTTACGATTCAAACACGAATGTTTAATGTGGCTACCTATATCGAGCGGTATTTCGGATAGATTTGAATTTTAATCGTATTTGTGGACTCTCAGTCATTCATGGATTGCCTAAAATATGATGAGCGATGACAGGGAGAGGCTCTAAGAAAACATGACTATCACGTGTGGGGAAAATCACATTTGAATTTAATTTCTTTTATCAAGAAAGCGAGTGAAGAACGCAATAATATTTAATTACTTTTTCGTCACGTGTTTGCTTATGACGATATCATTTATTAAGTCACTTTTTTCCGCGAGCACGTAGCTATCTGAATTATTTGATAATGTGAGATAATTCACTATTAATAATTCTACGAAGATAGTAAAAATATGGCTATTATATTTTTTAATCTAATGGTGTTCCATTTTATTTCAAATCAGAGGTAAACAAACCTTGAGACGGTCGATCGACGGGTTAGCTATCCCTAAATTTGTATAATATGATGTAAAAGATGATTTACAACTTACGTAATTGAGCAAAGGTAACCCCTGACATATCGATCAATAAATTTACATAATATAACCTAACTCTTGCCCAAGCACAAAGGGAACCCCGTTGACTCGAAAAATACAAGCCTACCAATCGCAATTACAATCACATAGCTACACGTCCTCGCGTAAAGGGAATAAATCAAAGCCTCGTCTCGATACCTAGAATCGGCAACACGAGCGCGTTATACGACCGCACCGCGCCCGTCTATCTCTCTTACCTAGCCGCATCTTTTCGTTAGTCTTCCCTCTGTCTCTCTTTCTCACCTCGGTTACGAAAATCGTTAGAGGGCAGGGCCCGGCGAGAGAGAGAAGGACGCGGAAAAGTAAAAGTCCGTCCGGTGCAATAATCGGTGCGCCGTAAAAGTTTATCCGTTTATTGCGCCGGCCATTACCTCTTGAAAACGGGGCAATAACTGATTTCGTCAACAGTACCCTCGCACGGCTCTCTGCCGAAGATCCTCGCCCCCTCCGCGATTTATTGAAAGGCTCCGTGTCTCTCTCTGGCTCAGCGCGTGCTCGGCGAGAGCCAGCGCTCTGTCGTCGGGGAACTTTTTTTAAATTGTTTTATTCATTTACAGGGGGGCGGCGAGGCCGCCGAGGTTGTATAGCGAGGAGCGTGCCGCGGACCAATCGCGAGATCCGGAGCGCGCGCGAGGCTCTTGTTAGGATGGTTTGAGGATTTTTGGTTGGGGAGGAGGGGTGGTTTTTGGAGTCGGAGTTGGTTCTTTGATTGGAGTTAATGAGAGATTAGGAAAAGGATGGTGGAAAGGGTGCCTGTAAAGTAAGAGGTTATTCTTTATTTTAAGGCTCTGTCTAAGATAGCTGACTAGTAGACGACCCTAATCCGCTTGCTTTTTTGGTATTTATAAGCTTCATTATTGAGTTAAAGAGATAAATTTTATTCTAATTGAATTTGTAAAGTCAAATCGCGTTAGGTTCTAGGTACTTCAAACAATACACTTCGGTTTCATATTAATTTTATAATTTTATAAAATAATTTAGAATTTCATAAAGTTAATAGCCTCTCGATTTTATATAAAGCAATGAAAAATTGATCCAAAAAAGGAATTTTTATTTATCCAAAAAACAAGAAGAGAAGGGGGGAATAAAAGTGTGACAGAGAGGGCAGGCGTAATCCTTCCGTGCATGGGAATTCCCAGGCGCGCAGAGTTCCTCGTGTGTCGCGGCATGCGCGCGCTGCAACGTATACGTATAGCTGCATCATGCAATGGCATTGCGCGCGCCGGCCACACTTATGACGTGCGCGTATATCGATGCACGCACGTGTGCGTTTGCCCTTCCTCCGTACGCGCGCGCGGCACATACCTTTACGCTTTGCCGACGCTCACTGTATGTATATACATGTATACGAGGCATATACCCCTTTTCTTCCTGTCCCTATATACCACCGCTCGCCACGGACGCATCGTCACTTTGTTTCGCTCTCTGATTTTTCGGACGAGGAATATGTATATGTGCCCGGATGCGCGGTACGAGACTCGCAATTGCCGATCATTAAAATTATGGGACTGTGGGAACGGGAGATCGGGACTTTTTTCGTTTTTAATTTTCGATCGTTTGGTCGGTTTGCAATTATTTTTCACGGAATTAAAATTTCGCTCTTTATGGGCGTTTCTTTAATGCAGTCTGGTAATTACCGGCGTATCGAACATTTTTACTTCACCTTCTGTTAATTCATTAAAAAAAAATGTACATGTATATACATATATGTACTACCTGTAAGTTGAACCACAAGTCAATAATCATAATTATGCAAGAAAAAGGAGCTAGTAGGAATGAGCATATAGACGACAATTGTTAGAATATTGAAATCATCTTAGAAAGGTAAACAAACGTATATTGGCTTAGCTTTCTTATTTTAATTTCAAGGTAATAAAGTAAATATCGTTTTAAAAAATCATCGAAAGTTATTGACATTTCCAATATAGTTATCTATTTTAATATTTACATTTTACTACGTAACTTATTCGAATGCAAGCGATTACGTTGAAAAAATATTCAAAAACATTATCCGGCTTATCGGATTCGAGTAAAAAAGTAAATACCAAAGAAGAAATATTAATAAAATTGCCATTATTTATTAAAGCCAATCGCAAAATGATGTCCAAATTGCACGTTATCCTCTCGAAATTGCAACTCTAAATCATCGTACTCCAAACACTCCATTGTAGGCCCATACCCGCTAATATTACGAAAGCTCTCCTCCCTCACCCTCCAGCTCCTTCAAGAGCAAGCTCCAAAAAAATCGCGCTTGGTTCCCACCAATAACAGGCCGATACACGCCCGATAAGCCTGGAGCGCGTGCACCGTAAAAAATAAAAATTATGCCAATAACAAAATTAAGCAGATGTTCGTTTTCCAGCGCTTGTGCCGAGAGAGGAGCGGTCCCCCCCTGCCCCAGCGCTTGCGGAGCGTGCGAGCGCGCAGATCAGCGAGCAGCAGGCAGCAGCAGCAGCAGCACGCGGCGTGAATTCCCACACATCAACAGGTCTCGGGAGGGCCGCAGCCGGGTGCCCCCACTCTTCGCCGCTAGCCCATTAAAGGCGGGCCCCCCACTCCTCGGGGTACGGCCCCCCACTCCCCGGGGCCTCGGCGGCTCGGCCGGGCCGCTCGATGCATCGGCATGCAATCTTCGCAGAGCCGAAACGTCAAACAGTTATCCTTCAGACCCCGAACAGGCCGACGGTCCTGCTTGGGGAGTAGAGAGCCGCAGACTTGATCTCTTTTATAGTCTGACTTTTTTAGTCAACAGTTACTACTGCTCTATTAGCTCGTTCAGTGAACTTTGACTGAAGATACGCCGATAGTTACTCAAGCTTATTAAAGTGTAGTGTACGAGTTTGCTTTTGCCGATTTATTTTGGTGAAAACAAACGAACTCAGTTCCTCGGCTGATTGTGATATTTTGCAAGACGGCGAATTTTATTACTTGTGATACTTTATCTGCTCAAATGGTGGATTACTACAGTTGCAAGATGTCGGGAAGCGACGAGGAATTCGAACCCCAAAACCAAAGTGGGATGACCAAGGCCGAATTGCGAAGAGTAAGCATTAACACATTTGTACCATCTTTGTTTGACTTTGATAACAAGCTCTTCGTCATCGATACTTAAGCATTTCTATTCAAATTAAACCGTTGAAATACCGGCTTCAAACAATACTTAGTTTCCAACGGAATTTCAAAATTTTTTTCTAAATCTATCCCAGTACTATCCACTCACTTTTTACAATACTCAAGCATCACAAAGTAGTCACACTTTGTCTTTAAAACTCAAGTCGAATAACAATGCGCAAAAAAAGTTGAATGGCGCTTCGGTTTTCACGCCACGTGTGTCTTTCGCACGTGACGCAGCGAGGCCGCGCGCCTCTCTGTGTATACACACATACCGCGGTGACCCAGACGAGATTTGTGTAGTTTACCGCTGGGCGATAAGATCGCGTTCGCCGCTTCCTGACACCGCTGAATTTGATCTTTCGAATGCGCACGAGCTGCGCAGCACGCGTGTATTAGCGTTAAAAAGCCAAAGCTCTTGTTTTTAACGAAAACAAATCTCTGTTCTTTCAGAGCAACAAGCCGATCATGGAAAAAAGAAGGCGAGCGAGGATCAATCAGTGCCTCGACGAGCTCAAAGCCCTCATCCTGGAAGCCATGAAAAAAGACGTAAGTTGAAGTTTACAATACACATCACGAAATTGCACTATATAAAAAGAAACTAAACTAAAAAATTTTAAACGAAAAATTCCGGTAATCAAAACCAATCATAAATCCATAAAACACACACAGTTAAAAAAGGTTAAAAACCTAGGATAGATCGGTCGGTGTCATCGCATCAGCCCGAGACGACTCCGGTGCCATTCAACTCTGTAAGAGCTGAAAGTCGCGTAGTGTTACGAGGTCTCAAGTTATGAATGCCGGATGCAGCCCGTGATGTGTATAATACAATGTATACACACGCGGGAGAGAGAGAGAGAGAGAGAGAGACACGAGCGCGCCCGTACGTAAACGCGCCTCACGATCCAAGCGCTGCGCAAAGCACTTTTGTCGGTCGCACGTTTCGTTAAATCCGAGCCTCTCCCACGCACGTTTAGCTCTCGCGACGCGCACGCTGTTTGACTATGCTAAATATATACTCATCACGTGTGTACTTTTACGATTTCTGTTTAGCCAGCCATCGATCATCGGCTTCGAATTGATTCGCGTTTTCTTTTTTTTTTTTTTCGAAAACACCTTAAGCGTCATTGAACACTTGAGTCAAGTTTTCGTCGAAATTATAAATCTTAATAATCAGTAGCTAACTTTCTTAATGATTAAAAATTTATAATTGATTTTATTAATATACAAATTCAAATACAGAATAAAATGCAAACAACAGTTTATCCTGTATCATCAATTTTTAAAACTCAAAACCGAATAATAATTAATAAATTAAAAACGACCGCGCATAGCGACGCGTTCATATCAGATCGAAGGGGTCAGATCCGTCCCCAACGGCATTTGTTTTAGGGGCCGCTCACATATCTATATGTGTGAGTACGTACGGCTCGCCATACGGAGGGGCAGAGCGCGGCAGCAGGTTTTGTTTTAGCCTGCTCTTCTGTACTAGGTGTATACCCTATATATCGTGGGAACGCTCGCTCCGCTGCTCGCGCATAGCTCGACACGCGCGCAGACGGCGGCGTGCCAAGGCGCGCGCCATCAATAACGAGCAGTGTTATTTCAAACCAGTTAAAGAGACGGCTCGGCTGCGGCCGACAAAAAAAGAACCTCTTTTTTTTTATCACCGAGGTATATTTTGATTTTCCGTATTACGCAAATAACGAATTCGCGGCGCGTATCTCGCGCATAAATATTCAAGCGAGATTCCCAAATCGCGCCGGTGTTTTCGGTGGGCTATATTTAGAGGCATGAGAGAGTGTCGGCCGGTAATTTTTACGATATTAATTTCCTTTTCAACGGGCCGAGAGAGAGAGAGAGCGCGAATCACCGAGGGAGAGTGTAAGAGAGAGGGGGGAGTAGGCCCCAAGAGAGTAATTCAATAACGAGTCGCGCGATTCTTGATCAAAGAACCGCTCTCGGCGGCTTCTAATACCGACAATCGGCCGTGATTATGCGAGAGAGAGCGGCTCTCTCGTCCCTCTCGGGGGGCACTTGTTAATCAATTCCGAGCGACTCCCTCTCTCGATCCGGCTCTCTCTCTCTCTTTCAAGACGCCGAAAAATTATGCAAATACCGGCTACCGCGCGTATACACAGGGAATCGCTCGTTAATTGCGGAGATAAGTAGAGGAGCGGCCCCGAAGGAGAAGCGGTACTGCTATAGTGGGAGCGTAACACTATCCCCAAGCTCGGAGATTGATTTCTCAGACGGGCTTAACGAGGCGAGCGCGTCTCTCTCTCTCTTTTTCTCCACGTTCGCTCTCGCGAGTCCAGATGACTTCCGCTACCTGCTCTACCTGCGTGTGTCTATACATCTGTGTGCATGTGTGTATATACGTGTGCATAGAGAGGAGAGCACGTGCGTGCACCGGCTCGCTCGCGCGCGCGCGCATCTGTCTCGCTCGCTCATTCACCGTTCACACACGCGCACCTTTCTCCGGCGAAACGCCCCCCGCGTTCCGTGGGAACCTCCGAATAATTATTAAAAAGAGGCGCCCGCCGCCGCCGCAGCTCTCGGGTTGCTGCGCTCTCCTCTCTCTCTCTCTCCTCTTCTTTTGTTGACCGTATCATCTTCGAGGATCCGCCTTGCTTTCTCCCTCACTCTCGCACAGCTCGAAAAAGCTGAGAGAGGGAGAGGGAGACGCTGTCTGCAGGAACGTGGGAGCGTAGCGCTCGCGCCGAGGGTAGAGGGGGCACGCATACAGTCTTTTTTCCCCTCCGATACACACCCCTGCTATAGAGCGGCAGCAGCAGGTGCCTGCGCGCGCGTTTCATCTCTTCTCTCGAGGGTGCAGCCTGCATATGCGTGAGCTGGCTTGGGCTTCATTCTCCAGCTCGGCTTTTTTCCGGCTCTCGGCCTTTGGCCACGGATTAAGCCTTATTGTTGACAGGTTTCGCCTTTTTATCTTTGGCTAATAGAAAGAGTAGCAGATTTTCCATTTCGTAGGAACAATGATCGTGGTTCATTATACTGTATAAAAAAAATTTTTTACAAAAAATAATTGCATTTGAATAGCAACAAACAAAAAGAAATAAATTTTCCCTCTTAAAATTTAATGGTGATGCACAGCCCGTTAAATTAACGATTAACCAAGCTCATAATCGCGCCGGGCATTCTACGAGCGTGTCAGCTCATTGTCAGAAATTACGTCTGATCACGGCTTCCGTTTTACGATTCGACTGAGATTCCCAGGCACTATACACACCGCCTAGCTGCTCATAACTCTTTATACACATCGCGCGCTCGAGCGCTTAAGAGCGCGCCCGTGCAGCCATAAACAGACTCCCACGCCCATTGTCAAGGTGACCGGGTCTCGACTTCGTGTGTCTCCGGGATACGAATCTTAAGCAGCTCGCTCAGCGGAGGGAGAGCCGCGCTTGCACAATGGCTCTATATACGCGCAGAGGCAACCCCCGCTTTAAGAAAAGAACAAGGAAACGACGCTGAATCACCCAGCCCCGTTAAAGGGACTCTCGTTCCCCCCTCTCGATTTCGTAAAGGAGAGGCCTCCTTTTTTTCCTGAGGTTTCTCACCCAAAACGATCGTTGCGCGGGGGCTGGCTTCTTTTCTTTATGACGTGAGGTGAGCGCGCTAACGGGTTCCCACGCGAGGAAATGAAAAAAAAAAAAAAAATGAGAGACTGGCCCCTTGGTAAAAAAGGCCTTGATCTTTTCGAATGATCACGTCCAAAAGTTATAGGCAGGCGGCGATGAGAGCGTGGATTTCAAAGTGCTTTAAGAGCGGCCCGAAAAAAAAATTGACGAGGTTTTTACACCCAGTGGGCAGTGTTGGTTTTCAATGCTTTTTCTGAATCGGCCATTGTGAAGTTGTAATTGGGTTTCTCGAGGCAGGTATTAGCCGCGTATCTAGTACGTGTTCATGGTACAACTTAATTTAGTATTGGTCGAAAAAATTTTAACGCTTTGTTCTAATTTTAAGAAACAGTAGCTTTTTATTTTCGTGTCGAAACTACGCATACAAACTCGTCTTTCAATAATGACTCGAGGAAAGTAAAACTTGTTCTATCACGCAGTAGAAACCGGCATTTTAAGGGGCGCGATAAAATGTATCATTTGGGCTACTGAAAATTGCGGAACTATACGATTAACCGAATAATCAGGAGCGCGCGCTTCGCTTCTGATTAGATAGTCTCAACCTGGCATTACCATAGATTTTTACGATTCGAGATTTGAGCCACGGACTTTATGATTAGAAGCAGCGCTCGAGGCGATGCTACTTAAAATACTAGTGGCTCGCTCGTTCCCATCCTTGTATCTCACTGTTTTACTATTCCCTCGGCATACCACCTTAAATGATAGCCTAAAAACGAAACTAACTTGATTTTTATGTAATGTCGTCTAACTGAAAGTGAATTTTAAATAACGCGGTAAAACAAAATGCTTTAAAAACAATACTTTAAAAAATATTTTAATTAAATAATCAAATTAATAGTGCAATCAATTAATAACTCCAATTTAAAAAATATAACGAAATAGTCTAACCAATTTCTTCTTTTTAATTACAGCCAACGAGACACTCAAAGTTGGAAAAAGCTGACATCCTCGAGATGACCGTCAAGCACCTTCAGCAGGTTCAACGTCAGCAGTTGAGCACAGCCGTAGCCACTGACCCAGCTGTCATTACCAAGTTCCGCTCGGGCTTCTCCGAGTGCGCCAGCGAGGTCTCACGCTACGTCAATCACCTGGAGAACGTTGACCCAACGGTCAAACAGCGCCTTGTCTCTCACCTCAACAACTGCGTCAACAACCTTCAGCAAGTCTCGCCATTCTACAACCACTACGTGCCTTACATGCCTGAGCGCCTGTACCCTGAAGTCAAGGTCGGCTTCCAAACCGATGTACAAAGCGGAGACGAGAACAACAACGGCAGTGCCAGAATCCAGATCCCCAGCAATGTCCAGCTCATCCCCAGCCGACTGCCCACTGGCGAGCTGGCCCTTCTGGTCCCACCATCGGCTGGTATCACCGCAAACTTCCCACTCTTCCCGCCAACGCCCGAAGCCGGATCAAGGCTGGGTCAACCATCGGCATTCACGGCAGTTCAGAGAACACACAGTCCACTGTTGAGCCCATCCACGTCAACCTCCAGCTTCGAGGAGAACCACCACAGCGAACAGTACCCTACATCGATCTCTCCACTCCAGAGCCAGATGCGCTTCAAGATGCCCGACCAAAGCCCAGCGTCCTCGTCGTCATCTTCGTCGAAAAGCTTCTCTTCACCAGAAACGCAGAAGCCCCAAATCAGCTCCAGCAGCGACAGAAGCTCTCCAGTTTCCTACAGCGAACAGAAGATCGAAGTCAACACGACGGTCATCAAGAGCGACGCCGACAGTCAAGAAAGCTTCAACGGAAGCAACTCTAGCTTGCGTCAGCCACTTTCAGTGATCACAGACAAATACAACAGGACACTCACGATACCGAAGAGGGAGGGTGGACTGAAGAGACACAATTCAGATGGACTTCTGGCGATCTCAGAGAAGAGACCTAGGTACGAGCCGTCCACCTCCGTCGCCTCAACCAGTTCAACTTGTCACAGTCCTAGCTTCAGAATCAAAGAGGAGTACAATGCTTCAAGTGACGATCTCTCAGAAAAGTCGAACCAAGTCATCAGCAGCGAAACGTCGACGACAACGAACGGGGACATGTGGAGACCCTGGTGATTCTTCCCTACCAAAGCAATATTTTTTTTTGTATTTTTTGTTATGTTATTCAACGGTAATCTAGGATTACGCGGCGACGTAATACGCTGGCATTGCCAAATATCAAAGTCGAATATGGTAGTCGGTTTTCTTCGATGAAAATTGTTGATTTATGAGCGTTCGATGATGACTGTGACTTGCTGCGAGAGAAAGTCGAGAGATGCAAGACTCGTTTTTTTTTTATATGTATAAATAGAGCGAAAAACCAATGTATTGCAATAAGTGTAATTATGATTTTTCACGATGATGATTTTTTGATTGTTTTTGAATGTTTAGGTATTGCAAATATCTTGTGCCTTACTGAGAAAACTAGAAATATAAGTCTTTCAGTGGTGTTTATATTTTTAGTGAAAGAAGAATTCTAATGAAAATTAGAATTGTTTTTGTTGAGAAAGATTATTGCGAGTTATGAGAAATTTAGTCGTACCAAAAATAGATGTAAAGGATTTTTATTAAAGATATAAACACTTCCAAAAATTACAAATAAACAGATACTTGAAGAGCTTACGATGCAGCCCACCTTACGTAATTTAATAATTGTATTCTCACTCACATATGACTGTGTAAAAATAAACACACTCCGAAAAATATAAGCTTTAACAGATAGAAAAGTCCTTGTCTATTGACCATTGTAAATATGTAAATAATATTTATAAGTTAATATTGTTCTACGTTAGCATGTTGTTAGGTAATTGAACACATAAAAGATCCTTCGTGGTCAGTATTGAAAAACGCCTAGCTAGTATTAAGAGTTTGTGATAAATACTTTCCAGTCGTTAAAATAAAAACAATTCACGCATAATCCTGTTTTCTACTTCTTATTAAACACCCATCTCATTGCATAAAAAATATAATCATTTCCTTTTTACGATTTTTTTTTAAACAACAGTTGGCCATATTAAAAAGCTATTGAAAAAAAAAGTTAATTGTGCAAAATAAAAAATTTTCCAAAGTAAAGTAATTTTGATATTGGCCCAGCTTTGATTGAAAAGTGCAAAACATTCATCTGCGAAAATTCGAAAAATAAAAATGAAAAGTCTAAAAAAGTAGATATTGTCTAAAAGCAATTTAACGGTTTATTAAAGCAGAACTATTGGGTACATTAAAAGTTTTGTGCCGGTGCGGGGTACAGTGCAATAAAGCGCGGCTGAATATCTAACGCGTTATATTCGCCGGGGCGCGAAGACCCATCGAGGTGTTTTATCCTTTTAAGAGCGCGTTTAACGCGGCCGCTTGCGCGCTCTCTCCCCGGGTTCATAAGCTGCTGCCTCGGAGATTGCTCTCTTCGTTTTTCCTCGATAAAAGGAATAAAAAAGGAGAACTTAAAGAGAATGAGAATTCCAACCACCTGTTACGCCGGGCGCCCCTCGCGCCGCGCGCACAAAACCGCCTTCGCATTCATCGACCGAGCGCGTGAACTGATTTATCGGCTAAGCCGAGCAAGACCCGCAGCGGCAATTCACGCAGCCACTACCGCGCGCGCACGCGAGCGCTTTCAGACCTTTTTCAGACCTCGGCGCTCCTGTGTACTGCTCGCTTGCTCTTTTCAACGTACCTTTCCTTTTATTGCTGTCGGAAAGTGAATTTCGTTGTATTTATAGTAGTTGGCTATATTTTTTTCATGAATATTTAGAAAATTTTAAACTTTTAGTAATTGCAAGATTTATTTTTCTTTGATTCGATAAAAGACATAAGATTAAATTTTTTTACATAAAAATTTATTATATTGTTTTTGTTTACTTATTATCAAACAATCTTTGGCTAAAACGTATATAGAATCACCATAAAAATAAAAAGTTGCTAATTATTTACAAAAAAGATCTCTGTTTTACCGTAAAACTTTAAAAGCGCCATCTCTTAGAAGAGCACCAAACTTTACTTTTTGAGATACATCAACAAATTTCTACCAGATGGCATCACAGTCATCTAAATGTCGATAATTTAGAAAAACCATTAAATATTAACAAAATAACTTTATTTAATGGTCTTATATAATTTATCTAAATATTTTTTACTACTTTCTTCATCAAATTGAAAATAAATTTAAATTTATACTTTAACACTATTCTAAAAGTTACGATTCAAAAAATTCAATCTGTGTTATTAGCAAATAAATTAAATTTCTTTGATTGAAAAACATAATTTTGCGAATAGCAAATAATATAAATTTATTATACTAATTCGAGAAAAATGTAATTCATTCAAAGATGAATAAGACTATTAGACATCAAACTATCAATCAAAGTAAATAATTATTAAGTAAATAAAGTTAATTTAACTATATACATTTTTATTTTAAACCATATTTTTTCGTTTTAAATTTTTATTTCATTAAACGTGCCGCAATGAACCTTTCTGTAATTTAAAATATTTAATGCAGTTATAGCGTGCACTATTATCGTAACAACCTGAAACTATCCTACTATTACCATTTCGAGCTCACAAAGTTATCCGTTATAATTAACCAGAAACTTAAATACACCCAGCCTGCTATTGACTACCAAAAATGACAAAGACCATTACAGATCGATTTAATTAAAAAGAAGCATTCCTTATCCGAAATAAAACTCTCCGCATTCCGTAAAATCCTTAACCACGCACACAATTAATTATTCAACAATAGGGGCAAAAACAGACAAATGCACTAAAGCTATTCAAATTAGCCGCGGCGAGTCTCTCCTCGTCTCACGTGTGCATACATTATATCGCAAGTGAAATCCAGATAGGCGCATTCCACCTTCCGTATTCGATAGGTAAAATGTAGCAACAGAGCGAGAGAGAGAGAGAGAGAGAAGAGGGCATTGCTATATACGCAACAAATACGAATAGAGTAACGGTGCGCGCTCTGCTCTGGAGCGCTTGGCAAAGCGGAGGCAAGCAACCCTTCGCCGTATCGGGAGTATAAATAATTATACCGGCGCGCGGCAATTACTTTAAGTTATGGCGTAGCCGGTACAATTTGCAATGTCAAGACATAAACACTGCTACTGCTTATATTTGAATACATTAACAGAGAGCTGCGGCCTGCTCGCGATTGGTCGGGAATCGCCGCCTCGCGATCTCTCGCGAGATGCACCGCCCGCGTACGTGCAGCCCTCTATATATATAATTGCACGTGTGTGTGTGTGTGTGTGTGTGTGTGTATTGAGGTCTCGAAAAGAGAGAGAAGGAGCTACGATCTGCTTGACGATTTTTATTGTGTCGAACGCCTCGCGAACTCATAAAGTTTTGATGGATAATTAAAGAGTAATATGTATCTGCTAAGATTTATGCTCATATATTCGTGTGTACTTTTACTCCTGCAGCTCCTTCTTTTCCTTCTACCTTTCTCTCTCTCTCTCATTCGGCTGAGAATAAAATATATGTAGTTAATAAATTCGCCTTATTTTTATACGGCTCTGCTGCGCCGTACGCCGTATTTATTGTACAATAAAATAAAATCAGATGTATTAAAGTACCCGCAAAAATTGAATTGAATATCGAGCCGAAGGAAATAAATTCCTTTTGTATGAGCCAGATGTACCGATTCTAATCGAATACATCGCTTCGATTTTCTGGAAAGGTAGAGGCGTGAATCTATTTGGAATCAGATATCCAATTAAAATTTAAATTACGTATTCAAATCTTCTGCTAGTTTTTTTTCCTTATATCCGGCAAAAAAAAGTTCCACTTACCAAGTTTCTCCGTTACGCTTTAGAATAATTAATTCTCAATAGAAATTAATAAATGAGCTCATTTCTAGATCTATCAGTATGCAAATTGGACATTCAGAATAATTGGTAATATAATGCTACCTAAGCGAAATTTATTTAACATCCCTTATATGACTAATTGTATACCGATATAAAGTATTCTTAACTGTTAAGTAATTATTCCTCAAGTCTTAGTTTAATAAGTGCAATTAACATTATTCATTATAAATAATCATAATATTTAATAAATTATTTCATTCATTATTAAGAGTCTATAAAAAATTAAAGGGTGTAAATTATGGAAGTGAAAAACGAATTTCGTGAATTTTGTAACATATGCATATACTGACGAAATTTCAGCACTAGTTCATTCCTTATTAACAAGTGATACAAGCTGTAGTGAGAATCTATTTTCTAACTGTTAATTTTGATATATGGTTCCTAACTATTAAAAATTCTTTCTGTAGAATACTTTATAACAGTACAAAATCTACCTTAAGATATCTCCGCCCTTTTTTAATCAGAATTATCACTATACTCAAAAAGTAAATGTTTTTGAGAAAAAGTTTTTCCTGCTAGATTTAAAAACATGCAAACGATTACGTACGATGAATAAATTTCTACTAGGATTTGAGAAAAATTTTGAGAATAATAGTAGATGAAACTTTTCCTAAAATATAGTAAAAATTCTTAATTTTTGCATAGATCACAATTGTTTGCTTACTCATAAATCTAGCATGGATAACTATTTGTTTTTCGCAAATCCACTTACTTTTTGAGTTGCAGCCAAAATTTTGATGACAGAAATGTTAGTTAGACTCTGAAAATCAATCCCTTGTTCTCATTACAATTTTCTTAAAAAACCATTCTTTTTCTCTAACCGAAACCCACTGCTCCATCAGTTTCGACTTGAATAAGACAATTTTCGAAGCTAAAAAGGCGCAGCCTCGCCCAGATAGGTCCATATTCGGCAATTTCCCGGAAAAGTCATAGTTCGCCGAGAGCAGTTTACCATATCGACGCGACATTAATAAAAATCCGAAGGGCGGCGGGGGTAGCTTGCAGCGGTCTCGGCGAGTAAACAAGCCAATCTCTGCATCGATACTGACAAAACGCCAAAAACTGATCGATCTATGGTCAGCGGCCACACGCGGGAGCGTTCATCAATTGAAATCAAACTCGGTCTGGTCAGTTATTACAGGCAGTTTTCATCGGCGGTCCGAGCGTCAGGATGCAGCTCCGCACGAGCGAGCGAGCGCTAAGCTCGCTCTCTCTGCTGCAGCTCGGCCCCATCAGCGGAGACCATCAGCCAGTGCAGACTTGCTCGAGAGTGAATTTTTGCGCGGCGCGCGAATATTTCGGATACACCGCTCCGGAGCTCCCTTCCTGAAAAGAGAGCAAAACGTAATAGCGCGCTCTGGCAGTCGGAGCTCTCTCTCTCTCTCTCTCTCTGAAGCTAGAGAGAGAGGGAGAGAGCTGCAGTAGCGACCGCCAGGCCATTTGCTCTGCGGTCACTTGATTCCCGGCGACCAAATTTTCATCTGTACTCATTCAAGTTTTAATGTGTTTTTGCGGCCTCGGCCATTCAAACTTAATCAGCGACGAGAGAGGGAGCTTACTTTCGCGCGAGGTGCGTTCGTACATATAGGCGCGCTATATATATTGGCCACGCACGTACAAAGAGAGGTGTACATGACGAGAGCGGGGGAGCGAGCATATTAATTATAACTCTGGTCAGAGGAGAGCGAAGAGATGCACTCGGGCTGATACTGCCTACGATAAATTGTCGGTTTACCAGCAAATCTCATTTCCAAACCTACTGCCGGCGAGCTCGCTCGCTCGCGCGCGCTCCAGCCACCCCCGCGACATTTTTCCGCTCGTTTGTCCACGCCCATTGCTGCTGTGGCCTGTGCTCCGGCTCTCTCTCTCTCTCAGCTGCCTAGCTTTTAGCCGAATATTCCCTTCGTTTCTCTTGCTCTCGCTCTCTTTCTACGTGTACGCGCCTCTCTGGCTCCGCACGCGCTTGATGGACGTATTTACATTGTCGGAGGTGCCGCGCAAGCAAGCAACTTGTCTTTTTAAGCGCGATCCTGTCGAGCCTCTGCGCACTTTGCTGCTGAACGATTGCGCTGGCAAATTTTGCTCATAGAGGTTATAGATTGTTACTGGATAGGAAATCAAATGGGTTCCAATTAAGACCTATTTATGGTTCCTTATTATTTATATAATTATGCCATTAGGTTTCCTTGTTATATTTAGAGCCTGTTTTAGATACAACAAAATTTCAAACACATTACATTTCTTCACAGATTTTTATATGATGGTGTGTAGGCATTGACATTTTTATAGAGACCAAATTAAGCGACCACTACATAATCAAGGGTAAGTTTAGCCGTGGTTAGCATTCACAAACTTAAAAAGGATATAAAAAATAAATATTTACGGCTAAGAATCTTATTAAAATAAGTTATTGGAGCATTGGCTGTTGAATTCTAGCAATGGAATCTAAATTTTTTAATTATTAAAAAACTTCATTTATTTAAAATTGAGTTTTATAATGTTAAATAACGATAAATAGAATTATATATATGTATATACATTTTTTCAACTTATAGCTTTATTAACTTCATAATACAAGAGTTATTTAGCTTAGAATTTTATATTTACCATAAAGAGAGCTTCATGATAATAGAAAAAAATTTTTAAGAAAGTTATTTTCCAATTTATATTTTGTGTTTCAGAAACATTTCTCAATTCGAGAAAATTTCCTTTTTTTACCTAAACATATTATTCCAATAAATAAACACACGCAAAATTTTAAATCGATTCACCGTTTATATTTTGAGATAAGTATACTTATTCAAAATTCAACTTTTTTTTATCGCAGAATACCTATAAATATGTACTTTGATCGAATGAAACGGAGAATCCTCTAGAAATTTAGCATAAGTGTTTACTTATAACAAAATTATGTTTATGTAACCTTTGAAAAATTTCTCTAAAAAGAAATATTTTTAAAAGTGTAAACTATAGATTCGAAAGCAAATACCTTAATAAAACATATTGGACATGAACTTTGCAGTATTTAGAACCAAAAAAAATATCTGTACAATGAACAATATAGACAAGACCGCAACATGAGCGATTTAAGATTTTATAAAACGACAATTTCATATCATATTTATAGACAAATTTGCGTTATATTTAAGTTAATTAATAATTTCTATAAACATTTGGTAAATTAAGCAGTTTTCTGTCTTGAATTTTTTGATGAAAAAAGAGGTATGACCAAAAATATGATGTTTATTATGGTGAGACCTTTTGCGTTTATATTTTTGCAGTGAAATGAAATAATTCAATTCGTTTTCTTGTTTTCTCTTAGTTATAAAACAATTTTCCGATTTTTAAATATAATTAAATATAATTAAATCTACTATAATAATTTTTAGAGAATTTTCAATAAATTCAAGAAATCGCTTTTTCTTCAAATCGATATGTCTTGAAAGTTGCGATAGAAAATTTTAAATAGGATAATAAAACATACAAGATACATTCTAAAAGTTAAGAAGTAAATCCATATTAAAATTTACTTTTTGCAATATTTACTCGTTATAACAAGTAAACAATAAATTTTATAAAATTGAGAAACTTATTTCTCATAAGGAATAAAAACAATTGAAATTTTACTTTTGAAGAGGAGTAAATTTCACAGAAGTATAAAATTTACTCATTATGTGAAATAAATTTTTTAATTTTCAAGATTTACTCGTTATAAGGAGTAAATTTTTTGATTTGACGAAATTCACACCTTATAAGGAGTAAAATTTAAATTATATTCTTTGTAAGGTGTTAATCTTGTTAGAGAGTACTTTTTAACATTAATTTACGTCTTAACTTTTAAAGAGTAACCAAAGTAAAGTATGTACATAGTTTTTTTGTTTTTTTCCTGATGATTTTTTTATTCTTAAAAGAGTTTCTAGCACATCCCTTATTATTATACCATGAGGGCTATGAATTCTTTATATAATATCATTTTTCTTTTTATAATTTTGAATTTTTTATCGGTTTACAAAAATTATATTAAAAAATGACACTTTTTTATAATGCAAGATTCTTTTTTAAAATGGAATAATTAAAAAGACCCATTTTATATTAATATTTTTATATATGTATATAAAAGTATTTATCATCAATAATAACAATAATTTTGATTAAAAATAGTTATTTTTTCAATCTTAAAAGTAAGTTTGAGGAATTAGCACTGATTTTTCGTCGGCTTTTTTATTAACAATTAGTTGACTCAAAACTCAATTACCTCGACTAGGCAGTACATTATTTTTGACAAAAACGATTGATTCGCCAAAAAAAAAGTCAGGGAGTGAGGGAGAGACAGCTAGGGGAGGAGGGTGGTGAGAGGAGCATGCATTGTCTGTTAAAATAATACGAATCAATCCACGTACTCGAAAATCCTGTTACCATTACTCGCCGGGCATTCGTCAATTCATCGCGGCGGTGATGCACGCGGCCTGCATGAGAGAGCGCGCGCTCTCTAATTGAAGTGGGCCGGGGATAAAAATTAACCGGCGTAATTGTGAATAACTGAAAGCAGCCCTGGATATCCATCTCTCTCTCTCTCTCTCCAGCGCCGAGAGAGAGAGAGAGAGAGAGAGAGAGAGGCAGTCTCGCTGCCGCGAAAGGAATCCGGCACATAAATTCTTAAGCGCATTAACGAATAGCCGCTCGCTCGCGCTTGCGCGTCACAGTTCCATATCCGATAGCTAAGTGAATTCTGCCGGTCGCGCGTGTACAAACAACGGGATGGGGCTGCACACGTACGCAAGTCCGGAGGCGTAAAGCCGAGAGCGCGCAGAAAAGGCATCGTCGCCGGGCCCGCTACTCTCTTCCAATATATACGTCCGCGTATATGCACGCACACGTAGAAACAAGCCGCGCGCACATGTATACGTATAGACAAGCCCGTGAACGTTCGGGCCGTATATCGGACAGAGAGAGCGGCGAGAGAGGGAAAGAGCTGCGCCAGAGCCCGACGCGCCAAATGAAAATGCCGAAGGACAATGGAAATACTAATGATTGATTGGATACGAAAAAGAATTATAATTGAAAAAAACGCGGCCGAGCGCGGAGAGTGCGCGCGGCGTTCGGGGGGTAAAAAAACGACGAGGAGAGAGAGAGAGAAAGAGAGGAGGCGGCGGTGGCGGCGGGGCCGGAGGAGGAGAGAGCTCGAACTATTGGGAATAATATATCAATACCTATCGAAGCCACGCATACGAATGCGCGAGCGAGAGAGAGAGAGTGCGGGGGTGGGGGTGCTACAAGCGCGCCGAGCAAAGGGGGTGGACGCAACGGTTTGCGGATAAAACGGCGAGATGAAGCGCCGCCGGGACGAGAGAGAGAAAGAGGCGAGGAAAAAAAAGGCGGGTAGTGGCGGCGCTGGTGTGGTGGTGTAGCGGCGGCGGTGGCGGCTCGTGTGTTTGGAAAGAGTAAAAAATATTACACACCCCCACCAGCGCGCGCGCGCGAGAGCGAGCGAGCTTTTTTTTCTCCTCCTCGCCTCGTCTCTTTCTAGCGACGCGCGCCAATGCGCGAGGCTGCATAGGCGAAAACTAGTGGCGCTCGGCGCACAAAAGAACGGCCCCCCCGCAGCGCCGGCAGCGCGCGGCCTATTCGAGCGCCAGGCGAGCAAAAAAATATATCTACAAGTCGCTTGTGTGTCAATATCTCTGCGATTTCGAGCTATGCGCAAGCGGCGCAAGCGCGGCCCCCCGACTAATGCACGTGAAAAACGTTACGGCCGAGCGCTAAGGTAACGGATGATCTCGTTTGTTTTCCTATGTATACTTTTTTTCCGACCTGCCGAGTTTTTTCGTTTCGCCCTCCACCCACGCACACTCACGCATATACGCGATCGCACACGTGAAAGGTATTGAAAAGTCGAATTGGGTTTATGGGGGACTTTAAGAGATATATGTTACTTTTGTTTATCACCGAGCGAGAGCTGGAATTTGTTGGGAAAACGGACTGGTTATTATTTTGAAAAGCTAAGCTGAGAAATGCGCTGCGTGCTGTACTTGCAAATTTTACAGGGCATGTAACGGCTGTGACACAAATTCTAGTTTCGTTTAATCTAAAGCGTTAAATTAGAATTTTAATAAGTGGAATTTAAGTTAAGCTCTTTTATCATTAAGTCATTTTATTTAAAAGTCATTAGAAATGTTACAATATACCTACAAAATATTAAAAAGTTTATTTCCTGAAATATAAAAACAAACTTTTCTATCGAAAAATTCTCCAAAAAACCATCTCGTACGCTAAAACCCGCCTTGCAAAAAATAACAGAAAACTTGACTCATTGAACTCACTCCCACAACACGCGGAAGAAACTTCAGCGAATCCCCTCGTTTTACCGGCGCGCATAAAGACAGGGGGCTCGCTTCTATAAACGTTATTTTCAGAAAACACTCCGGCGAGATCTGGCACCTATACGTGACGTTGACTGAGCGAGCGATGAGCGGGAACAAACGAAGAGGCGCGCACGAGCGAGGGAAAAAGCGTTTAGCATTTGAAAAAAGCTCCAACGCATCTCGAATCCATCCGCCACTGCTGCTGCACAAACAAAAGAGAACATTTAGCATTAAAACAAGCAGCGAAGAGAGGGATATGCGAAAGATAGAGCGAGCCGCGTGTGGCAGTTACTCTTTCTCTCGTCAGTCTCTCCCGCGTATGGCCGGGACACGCGCCGCCCCATAGCCGCTAAATCGAGCTCGTTCGCGCGAGCGAGAAAGTGTGTCTATACACACTCGCCTGATGCTTTCATCGCCGCAAACGGCAAACTCAAGGTTATACGCTCCCCGCGAGCTTCCGGCTTTAGAGAGAGAGACGGAGCTGTGCTGCAGCGGGGAAACTAATTCACGCGCAGCCGTCAGAAGCGCGTTATATGAAGATGCAGTCAAGGCTTTTCGAGAAATAAAGAGGACTTACGCGCTGCGGTTGATGAACATCGTTCACTTTTGCGGATAATTCCGGCTGCGTTTCGGAGGGGATATAGGATTCTGAGGTAATGACTTTTTATGGCTGGAGGATTCTGAAAATAATGTCAGCAAGGGGGGTGCTGTTAAAATTCTCTGTAAAGTTGGCTGGAAGAGTAGATATTGTCTTCGCTTATTGTTTGCATTACGAAAGCAAACTTTGAATATGTTTTCTGAACAAATGTAAAGAAAAATAAAGAGATTATTGTATATCCTGTAATTTATATGTAACACTGTTTTGTGATACTTCCAAATGAACTACAGTATTTGTTTTTAGACTTTTAGGAATTTGACCGCAGCATCAGTATTGGCTTCAAGAATCCAGAGTATACAGAATGTTTTTTACATTGGAAATTTACCTCAAAAGGAGGATTATTATATACCTCAAAGTATTGTCAATCGTCTAATTTATAGCAATATGCTAGAATATATATCTATATATCTTTGTTCCATAAAGATCACTTCATTTATTTTATTTAAATCTACAGCATTTTATCGACTTGCTATGAAATATGAAATAACTGACTAAAGTTTTAATTTAATTTTAACCTCTTAAAGATCAATTTTACTTTACCTATACTCCGTGTACCCAGCTGATAATTTTTCGCAGAGTTAATTCAACTCTTCGTAAGGATGTAGCTGGTACGATAGATAAAATTGTCCTTCGAAGATAAATTTCCTTTTATAATCTGTCCCCTTCCACTAGAGTATGTAGACATTCTGAGAAATTAGAATTTTATAATTCAATTATTAGTTAAGAATTATTTTTTTTAGAATTGCATATATAATTAAATTCTAAAGGTATTTATGCCCTTATAAATTACATTTTTTAATAACATAACAAGTTAATGTTATTATTTACAATTTTATACTATTTATGCAAATTATAAACTTACAATTATATTAACCGATTCTAGAGAATTAACGTCGGTAGCATTAAATAACATTGAAATCTGTAAAAACTTTACTAATATGAACAAACAAAGCTTTTTGTCACAGAACGACTCATTCATAAGGTCTGATGAACTGTTAACAATTGCATTTTAAGAATTCATAACTTTGGATCGGCGAAGCTAAGACTTTTAAAATTTTTATAGATAATAATATCACTTTTGCTAAAAATTTGGAGAAGTTCTGAAAAATATGAAAAATTACATTAATTCTCTAAAAGTAAAATATTCCCCAACAAAACGTGCTGCAGAATAGAATGACAAGTTATTATAGAGCATAAGCTTGCTGCATGACACTAGTCTAGACTAGTTTAAAGAAACTATTTATTTCCTTGTATCGTGTAACTATAAAGATGCACAAAACAACACAAACTTCAATTATCATTAATATTTTAATTAAATATTAAAGATAAGTTGCTTAGAGTTCCCGGATCATTTCTTCAATGCCGATACATAAATATTACGATGTTCTCCGAAATTAATCATGTCACGTTATTTCCCAATTTCGAAAATTCCAGTTCCACAACAGACATTCCGCACGGCCCAGAAAAAAAGCTAATTCTTCCAAATTCGACAGCACAGTGTCCGAATGCCAGATTAAGCATTTCAAGTCGTCCGCGCTGCACTTATACAGCGACAAAGTAAATGGACACGTGCGCCCGGCGCTGCAGGTACGTGCCTATGTGCCTATCAATCCAGTTCGTCGATGCATTTTTTACGCAACATCCGCGAGCGCACGCGCTCGCGAAACGTGAGGCGGAATGAAAATAGAAGTGTAACGCCGTCAAAAAAAATGGCGACGCCGGAGAGAGAGCTGGAGATCGTGTAACCGAATTTGAAGTGCGCGCGCGTAACGAACAGCATTGACGCGGATAAACGTGAATAAATTGTCTCATATCGCGAAACGTCGGAGCGCGGATGCTTTTTTCCAAATCGCGGCCATTGTTAGCCGCCGTGTATCGGCTGAACTTTTTTCCTCCCCCCCTCGCCTCGAAATTTCGGATATTTTTTTGTATTTGAATAATACTGAATAATCGTAGGGGCGATAGTTGTGCGTTATAAAAAATTGTTCAATATTTATTTTGATTTGGTATATTTCGAGTTTGCGAATACATATTTATCGGAATGCTAAATGTTGAAATTAAAATTTACCGTTAGCCGTCGATCATATTTTAAGGAGTGTCGGGACAGTGCAAAACCATTTTTGGATCTAAATAATTTAATTTAATATGAATAAATTTTGGTTCAACCGCGTCACTTTGAATTGCAAGTGGTTTCGGGAAAAGTGAAACAAAAATTATGAAAGTATAAATTAAGGTCTAAACAAAAAGTTAACAATCCCATTATTAATTTAAATAACTTTGGACTTTTTGAGGTACATCTTAAATTATAAGTCATAATAGCGTAACATTAAACGAATATGTAAATGAAAAATAAGAATTCAAATGGTATGCGAGGAATTAAAGCAAAAAAAAGCAAGAGAGAGAGAGAGAGAAGGAGAAGGAAGGATCGTGCTGCTGTGTGCCGCGCGATGGATAATTAAAAATAATCCCTTTTAATACCTCGGCAACCCTCCTTTCTTTGCAGCTCCTTTTTCGCGGCTCATTAAATCAACCATAAATTATGCATCGAAAATTACAGGCAGCCAAAGAGAGAGACGAAAAGAGAGAGCTGTGGGCACACACCGAATATCAGTCTGGGCATAATAAGCAATTTGTAATCAAGAGGCGTACGGGTGTTAGTGAGAAATCTAATAACTGTTCGATGTATAGGCTTCTTTGAAATATTATATAAGTAAAAACAAGAAAAGCTTCATCGAGCCGAACAAAAGGTTCGATCTTGCTCGTACGTTTTATTTCAATGAGCCCCATCAATTTCAGTACATATCTATCGAAATTGCACGCTATTATTGCATCTTGTAATAAGCTACAAGAATTTAAAAAAAGGTCACAATACAACAGAAGTTTTTTTATAAAGTTAATAAAACATATTATTCAAACTCTCATAAAGTTTATTGAAAATTCGCTTAATCTTTAAAATAATTGTTAATAAAAAGTATTGTTAATTTCAAATTTGATGTTACAAGCATTATTTTTTATTATAATTCCGAAAAATTGGAAAGGTACAACCCCTGCACGAGAATACTTCATACGTTTTTTTAAAATTTGAATACAGTGCATTTTATGTTTCCACTTTGGTGTAAAAATATAAGCTATTTTATACAGTGATTTCCTGCAGAACTAATTTTTATTACATAAATATTTTATAAGTTTATTATTCCGCATGTGATAAATCCAAGAGTATTAATAATACTTTATACATCCATTCAATAAAATAAATATTTAAAATTGATAATTCGGAAAATATAGCCGGCTCCATTCTTAATGAATCTATTACATAGATAAATAAATTAAAGTTAACAAAGCGTAGTCAAACATTTTCAATAATTAACTCCTCGGAATATATCTCGATGTGTCAGAGAGCTCCCGACTCTCTCGCGGATCCCGCCTAATTTATCGATTGGTCACTTGACATCTCAATGCTCCCGCTCTCTCCCGCGCGCTCGGCACTTTGTCCGTTAATTAACGGGCGAGCGTGTCGAGCGGGCCGCGACAATTCGCATATAAAAACAGCAATTTCGTTTATTACTTTCGAACAATATCGTTTTCAAAGATTAGGCGCGCATCCCAGCCATAATACTGGCACATCAGGCCAATGACGATGTGTTTTAAATCAGAGCGAGCCGACGAGAGAGAGACCAGTCGCAGCGTGAGTTTTAGTATTATGCGGGACATTAACCGGTCTATAATAAATGGAATTAGCAAAACAGTAAAGTGCTTTTAACGGAGCGATGTCTAGTCTGACTTGTTTAATATGACGAGCGCACACAGGATTTGCCTCATATACAGTGTGCTCAGCGGCAGCACCGCAGCCGCGCGTCCAGTCCGGCCATTGGACACTCTTCGACGTCCGCGCTTCTGTGTTCTTGCATTTATTAAAACGACGCTCTCTCGCGCTCGCTCTCTGATGCCGGCTGGTATTAATGGCAGCGCGTCAAAATCAATTTTCATTTGCCGAATACTTATGTACGCTGCAATCCAATTTGCAACCCGTACTCTTTC